>JBBPBX010001551.1:0-35976 GCA_038048925.1 Garcialebias charrua | reverse complement strand
AGAATCACCATGTGCATGCAAACTCCACCCAGAAAGGTCTCCAACTGGGCATCGATCCGACAACCACTTGCTGAGAAGCAGCAGCTCTACCAACTACGCTGCCATGTTGTCTATCACAATCATTTAAAACAAATTTAAATTAAATGTCTCACTGTTAACAGTATCTTACTGAGCCATCCATAACTTTTTTTTAAATTGTTTATTGGTGTAAAGAGGTGGGAAGAGAGTATGACAAAACTTAGACACACACACACAAAAAAAATGGATTATGAAAGAATGTCTTACTAGATTCATCAACATTCATTCCACAATTCCCAACATCTGTTAACAACACATTCAGTATCTTATGGTTGTGGACATCACGGGATTGTATTTCCAATACAGAGAAGGAAAACTCGCATTTTTTTCTCTGAGGCCACACTATGAAAAGATGCCTTTAAATATTTCAACAACTGCTGACACAAAAAAATGCTTTTTATGCTACTGAGTGAATGTAAATAAAAGATGTGAGATTATTCTTTAATTAGAAAATAATTAATCAGCTTAAAAAAAGCTCATATTTTTGAATTAGCTCTGATGTTAAAATTATCTTCCACTATCAATACATATCTTGAAGTCCCTGTCTGTTACACACATATCATCCTGCTGGATGATGATGCCATTTCCTCCTCAGCTAATAACTTCACGCGTGAAACATGAGCCCACGAAGCTGTGTGTGCATGAGTGTGTGTGTGCGTGAACATGCATGTTTATACAAGGAAAAGTGCAAGCTCAGAAAAAGCCATTATGTCTTCTAATGATGAAATGATGTCAGAGAGGCTTTTTGAGCCACTTAGCTCAGCAGCTGGATCAATAATGGAGCTCTGGGATGATTTTCACTGTTCACATCTCATTCTGAGGGTCACGTCTTGTTCATCACAGACAAATGTATGCTTGTGTAGCAGGTGGCTAAATAGAGCAGTTGTTTAGAGTCAATAGCCATACTAATGACCATGACTAAGTATAACTGGTTTCTACTGAAATATAGATTTTTGGGGCTTTCTGGCTGAGAGCATCAGCCAAAGTGAATGACGTAATGTGAACACAGGTTTAAACCTACAGAGACCTCAGGACCATTAATGTCTTGTAATTTTCTAAAATTAAACCTAGGCTAATTTTTTAATTATACTGATCAATTTTCCCTTGATTAAAAAAGATAAACTATTAAATCTACAAAAATCTACAAACTGCCATTGCTGATGATAGCAAAATTTAGATGGAATGCCTTTCCATCTTATCAAGATGCTTAAAGTGCTTTACACTGTAATCTGTGCCTTCATTCATACAGCACTCTACTAGCTCTATACAAAGATTATAAAGTGCTTTATCACATCCATTCACCGATGGGACACACATCGAAGGCAATGAGGGGTTCAGTGATTTGCCCATGGACACTTTGGCATGTGACTGCTGGTGGAATCTAACCCCAATTTTAGTGTGACAGCATCCAAAACTGGATAGCTGTTATAAAATATCACAGCGCACGATGAAGTACTGTGCAACATTTGAGTGTTACACGTTCCTTTGCATTTTCTAGTAAGAGTTACAAAGCTGTATAGTTCAGCTCTTTTGATTTGGGCTTCAGTGGACACATTATGAACAATATAGGTTACCTGTTGTAAAAATATATTTAAATGAGTTTAGTTTTGAGAAAATTGGTAATTGTGATCACTTTCAACAGCCAATGCCTAGGTCCAGCAGGGCTGAGACTTTTACAATAGTCCCTCACTACTTCAGAGTTCGTTTATCGCAGACTCGCTTTATCATGGTTATTCAAAATAAGATTGGACATGACACAGTTTGCTGATTGATGGAGAAGCCGCACGATCGACATATAATTTTTTTAATTTAAAATTAATTATTTTAAATTAATTGCAGGATAAACTTCCTGTTGAATAACTGACCAGCATGCGAAGTGGAGAAGTGGGCGTGGCCAAGAACGCTTGCATGTGGCAAAGAGCAGAGGAGGCAGGGAGCCGAAATCATGACATTCAGTGCTCTTTTAGAGCGTTTAGAGTTTAGAAACTTTGTTTAGAATATTGCATGTGTTCAGTGATGGCATAGTTACATTGAAAAAGTAACTTAGTTAAGTTACTGATTAGTCCTTGGGAAAAGTAACTTAGTTAAGTTACTGATTACTTGATTTGGAAAGTAACTAAGTTAGATTACTAAGTTACTTTATTAGTTACTTTCAGCAGCCGCTGACAAGAACCCTCTGTCACAATACATAAAAAATTTAAATGTTTTAATAAAATAATTACTAATAAATATTCAAAAAACAAAATACAGTAGTCTTTCTTGACTTCACTAAACAAATAATATTTTTACAAAAAAGACTTATAAAATGTTTATTTTGAAAATGTGTCAAGTAAACAATACGTTTGTATGAAAATAAATAAAAGCATGAGCCACTGGCCAAAAGGATGGTCCAGCACAGAAGATCAACATCATCAGGTCAGGGCTCTGCAGTCTACACTCATCTCCAGGCCAGCGGTCACTCTTTCAGGGATGAAGATGTTCACATCCTTGATAGAGAGGAACAATGGTTTGAGAGAGGAGTAAAGGAGGCCATCTTTGTGAAAAGTGAAGGATATTACACAGTTATATACGTTATTATGATTAAACCTATATTACAAGTGTTTTTATTCACACTGTGTATCATCATGTAATCACATATGTTTATACAATCATGCTTAGTACACGTGTGCACATAGTAATCTTACCGGACAAGAAGTGCAGGAAGGCAGACTTGCAGCTTCAAGCAGCTCTTTGAGCCAAACACACAGGAACACATTCCTGGGGGATGGTCACACATAAATTGGCAGAACTGAAGAGCAGGTACACTTATATAATAGCACACATAAGAAATACACTTAGTACATGACACATAATGTTCACAGGACAAACATAAATGTACACAGAACAAATTAGACTCGTTTGAATTTAAACTCCTCTGAAACTTAAACAAAGAGGCACATACACAAATCTAAAGCAGGTCACCAGCAGAGACCTTGGGCCTGCTATAAATCTCAGTTGCTCAGGCAACCATCGTTATCAGGAGGCTGGCCAATGAGACAACAGGAGAAGCCCAAAACATTTTATGATATCACATACCAAGGCAAAGTGATGGGGCATTCTTGAGACGGCTTCGAGCGCGACAGGTCTGTTTTCATGAATCTCTGGTCCGTGTGCACACAGATCTGATTAATGCCATAATGTCTGCTTAATCTGTTAACCTGTATCTTTTCAATAAATTCAATAAGTTTTTTAATGTAAATCATCATTTTAGGGCAAAGAGATCTCATTTAGATTCAAATTAGGAGTTTTTAATTGTTTGTTAAATGTTGGTGTGGACTCAGATGTGTGTGTTTAATGTAGTCTTCATGCGAGTGGTGTGTGGTGCTGCCATAATTTTGTCCGCCAGAGGGAGCTGTTGTTTAACATAGAAATAAGCCTGAACACAGAGGTTTGCACCTCAGATTTTTTCAGACTTTTTTACAGTGTTTTTACAATAAAACTCAGTGCATGGGAGAAACGGCTGGGGAATAAAGCTTTTGGGTGAATGAGGTTGCGTGAAGGCAATTATGGCACGCATGCAAGGTAAACAAATGCAGGAACAAGGAAACATTCGTGAACTATTTCTTAGAATCCGAGCGGACATCAGATTTTTACAGACTGTAAACACAGAGAGGTGTAACAATTTGAAGAGACTAGCATCAAAAATTGTTGAGGAAGCAAAGGGTCGGGATCATCAGAAAATTTAGCTAATTTAGTCCTAATCAGATTTAAACAACACAAACAACAGCTCGATGACGTTAGAACAGAACTGGCTCATTGTACAACATTTGCGGACTATCAACAGTTAATTAAGACATATGATGAACAGCTAAAACAAATTGAAATTCATGAAGAATTGTTTTTAATTACGGAAAGTGTACAGGAATTAGGAAACAGAGAACAGTTCAATTTAAAAGAAAAATTTAGAGCAGTAGGTGGGGGGAAAAGAGCAGTCAGACGTCGCCATCTGCAGGAGGTCGAAACAAGTTGCAGGGGCGGAGATGGACTTGAGGAAGTGAGTAGAGGGTGAGAGGATGTTGTGTCGGAAGACAGTGTACAGAAAGTTGAGAAGAAAGGAAACAGTAAGTGCAGACAGGACATGGGAGAATGTTCAGATGAAAGGCATGGGGAAGTGACAGAAAGGAGCTGGAGGTGACAGAGAAACGGCCAGGAATGTGGAATAATATGGAAGATATTCATATTGTGAATGAGGTGGTTGGAGCTGGGGCTGAGAGAGAGATGAACGAGAAAATGAAGAGGAAGTTGATGCAGAAGAGAGCAAACAGGAAGCTGACACAGAGAGGAGCACAAGGAAGTTGGGACGAAGACAGGATTCAGGATGTAGAGACAGGAGGCAGGAGACGGAGTATGTAGGATCAGGCCCGAAAACGAGAGGGGGCCACAGAGGGGAGGTGTCAGTGTCAGGGGGACGGTCAGGAAGGTGAGGTGAGATAAAACATTTATCTAGAAATCAGCCACAGAGAAAAAAGCTTAGTTTGGAAATTTTAAGAGATTGCCAATTCATCAATTAGACGACGTTGCTGAGAAGGATGTGGGACTATTTTGGGTTTAGGTTAAATTGACTTTAAATTAGATGTAGGATTTTTTTTTAACCGTTGTACAGACCAGATCCAACGAGATGTGTTTTCTGGGAGACAAATGCCGAAAGATATAACTTTTGAATTTTGGTCTAGTGATATATTGGCGTTATTATATAGACTATTTTATTTTTCATTCTACAGCCTGACAGCACACAGTGCGTGGAGGGGGAGCATGAGACAGACAGACCTCTTTCTTACAGAACACATAATTGTAATTTTCCATGAGCTAGGAGTCACCCATATATAACGCCTGCGTTTGGTGTCAGGAGATTGGGGTAGCGGTTATGGTTCAATTGAATTTGAATGCATAAAGTTGACGTCTACACGGTTCATTGTGACTCTGAGAGCGACAGCTGCCAGTCAGTGTGAGAGACCTCTCACTCATGAATGGAAACAACACAAAGACAGTTAAAGGGAGAAAACCAAAGAACTGTCATTCAAACATCAGAATGTCCATGAACTTCCTCAGCCATATTTTCAAGGCAGAGACCTGAACAAAAGAACTGTCCAAGATACAAACAGATGTCAACGTTAGCAAACACAACGTGAAATCAAGTGAAGTCAGGGCTTGGGGCACCCTGCAGGAAACAGCTACCAGAACTAGGTGGCGGTTCGCTGAAGCTGACATAAGCTGAACAATGAACAAGCTCACATGACCAGAGCACGTGAAACAGCTGTCTGGAGTCACCCATTCCAGCAATCCATGAAGGCGTCGGCTTACCATTTGAATCGGTTGAGTCGCACTTGGGCCTCAGTCTCAGGATCCAAACGTAAAGTGCATTGTTTAATGATAACACATAGGACATGCCCCCGTAGGTCACATAATTGGTAGGTTAATACTGATTTGTGAGCTTTGTTTGCCTACTTCTCCCCATTCCAGAAGGCTCTGAAACAAAATAATAAGGCTCTCATCCTGAGGCCTAAAGCAAAATGAGATTTCTGAATATTTTCACAGAAAAATTGGTGTCACCACAATTATTCGTATTAGGCTTTAAAAGTGAGATAAATAATGGCAGTTCTCCTCGAGGTAATGCGTTTCTGGGAGTCTGGTGGGGTACAACGGAAGAGTTGAAATTCAGGATTATAGCTAAGCCGCATAAATTGGATCGTTAATCAGTGCAGATAGGATCAATTAAGGAGGAACAAGCTTTTGGAGATGAGGAGAGCACATGTTGATGACAAGGTGAGAACAAATTTGCAGGATGAAAAATACAGGAGGCGCATGTGGTGGTCGGTGAGGAAAGTGATTTCAGTGGACAGAGAGGGTTTTGGACAGCAAAGAGAAAATGACACATGAAGCAGACGTGAGAAATTGTAACACAGGCTTAACATTACCGACACACAGACACTTAATAAACATCAACAGTAAACTGTCAAGCTGATTGGAAAGCAAAAACATCCGGATACATCAATTGGAACTAAAATGTGGTCGTAACACCAGAAGACAGCGGCGGCTCCTGAAGAGAGACACTGAGAACGGGACCATGGAGCTGAAGTGGGGCAGGATGGATTGTGAATTCATCCAGAAGATGGAAGAGAAGAAGATTTTGAGGAGCAGCAGGACTCGCGCATGTGGGTGCACACCAGATGAAGAGAAATGTCTTCACCTGGTGGCACACACACATTTAGATTCTCTGATCAGAACATTTGTGCACGAATGCGCCGTGCGTTCATTGCGTGAGGCTCAACAGACGAGGAGGTCGCGTGAACAAGGAAAATTTCCGACCGTGATGACACCAGGTCATGAGATAATAATTGGTTGCACAGACATGCTCGAACCGGTAAAAGATTTCAGAAATTTACTGGTTGGCGTTGCCGCACTCACCGGCTGACCAGAGGCATAACAAAAAAAAAAAAGAGAAGACAACAAACCGGTCCTAAAATTTTTTAATCAATTGTTACATTCCATGTCATGGTTTTCCTGTAAAAATCAGATCAGATAATGGTACACATTTCAAAAATGTAGATCTAGTGAATGTTGGAAATAATTTAGGCCTCAAACATGTTAGTACACTTTTGAAACAAAATTGGCTAAATCTGTGCACAGACTAAAATTAATTAACTTGGGGCTTTACCAAATGGCCATTAGGGCTGAGAGATTTTGGGAATAGGGGTTCAGGATTGTTAAAATGTCGCATACAATGTACTTTGAGATACTAATAGTTGTTTGTCCAGCTTCCATCTACAGATCTTTGGATCCGTCACACCTGAGAGTGCAAGGCCTGAACGAGGCCGGAAGGTCCACTGACACCATGGGTGCTTCTCAGGGTCTCTGAGAGAGGGTGACCTGAGCCAGAGTGGACGCGCAAATCTAAGCTGTTGAAGCGCACGTCATAAGCAGGGCGCCAGAGAGGGAGAGGCGTAGTCAGAGTGATCCGGAAAAGGGGTCTCGAAGGTCATCACATCAGGTCGAGGTAGCTCTGACGGAGCTGCACAGCTGAGAGCTCCGGCTTTGCAACTGGCGCGAGGGGTCCACACGAGCGGTGGACTGTCCTGCATCTTCATCCTTGAGAACGGGTTTGAGGAAGGTGTAGGCTTCTGTTGTTTCATCGTTTCATCGTTTCACTTCCTCTTCCGTGGAAGTCATCTGTTCGTGAGGTGTTCTGGTTGGGTGTTCTGGTTGGGTGTTCATGCTTCCCCATGAGTGGGGAAGCATCCTGAAAACGCCTGTGTTCTCGCTGTGGGAAGTCATCCTGATAAGCATCTTTGTTCTTGCTTTTAAGAGCGGACCAGAACGATAGGGAAATAAGTTCCCCCTGGTCCCCGGCCTGTCTGCCTTATTGCCTTGAGAGGGAAGAGCCAGTTGCATGATTGCAGCTTAAAAAGGCAGGGCACAGCAAGAGGAGCAGAAAAGAGGGGGCCAGACACTCTCTTGGGTAAGGGACAGTCTTTGCTCGCCAGGGGAACGGGGTATTGAACACAGCCCAACTGGCTTAATCTTCAGCAATCTGCAACCCAAGAAAAAGGGTGGTGGCGGATCAACGCCCTCGTGGCCTGTGAAGAGTGCAGCTTTCAACAAAGATCTGAGGAGAACAGAAAGCAAGGTGTTATGTTAAATCAGAAAGACTGAAACAGTGTTTTAAATTTTACAGATGTTTCCATTTTTACATTTAAAATCATCAAGTGTTTAGGTCATTCACTAATATTGTATGCTTTAAATTTTAAATCTCACATTTTAAAGATCACACATTTAAGATTAGAGGTTAGATTTCACTTTTAGTGTTAAATTAGTGATACATTTTATGCTTGATTACTACTTTTCTCTTAGAGTTGATTTAGCTGTCAACCAGTGGCTGCTATATTTTAAATTTTTTAGTCACATTCAACATTTTTACTTCTTTCCTAAAATTAGCGGTCAACACAACAACACATACTTTAATTTATAGCCAGGTCTAATTTTCAAGAGTTTGGAGTTACATTTATCAATTTCAGTGTTAAAAACAAAGAAGTGTTAAGGGTTTTGATCTATTTCTTATTTCTGGTTTACAATTCATTGGGAGAGTGAGGTGTTCATTATAAGACTGTATTCCCTTACAGGTGCGGATCCAGTGATTTCCTGTGCAAATAAAAAAGAAAGGAGAAAAGAAGATTTTGTTAACTGTGCTTGCGTTTGGTGTTTGGACTTTCAACACTGATTTTTTCATGTGTATTTACCTTTTCAGGTTCTGCAGTGTTAACTGAGAAGGGGGAATTTGTGTTTATGTTGTGTTTCATCACATTTCAGGGTTCAAAGTTTGACACTGTAGAGGATTTCGAACTAGGTCAAGCATGGCTGAGGGGCAGAAGAGGCTAATTGTGGCAGGAGGTGTGGGGTCATTGATTATCGTTTCCATCATTCTGTTGTTGGAGTATTTCTGTGTGATACCAGGTTGTCCGAGCTGTCATCCCGTACCTCATCAGAGGGACAAGAGAGATGTCCTCATGCAGGGGGCGTGGACCCAGGTACAGGATGCTGATCATCTGTCGTTGAATTTGTCTGAAATTTTTCGGAGGAACTCTTGGTACAGCTATGCTCAGTTCTTGGCCAGAGGGCGCCACAAGGCAGGGTCTTATATCTGTACCCCACTTCCTGTTGCCGAATCACAGCTGCCATTGCGTATTAAACCTCTTGACCTGATGTTGTCCTTCTGTGTTCTGCAGTTTAGCTCCAGAGGATTCTTCAGGGAGCACCTGCAATGTCAGCCTAAGTGGTGCAAATTGAGTACATTATCACAGCCGATGGTGTTAGCTCAATTTGTTGATTGGCCATCCAATGGACAGTTTCCTGTCTGTGTGCACTACGTCCATCATCAGGACTCATACCAGGTGGTAGTGGGGTCACTCCCTGAGGAGAGGTGCCGAGCGGTATACCATCCAGGTAGGGAATTCATGGGTGTGCCTGGCAGTAATGGCACATATCCGGTCGAGGCTCTGGCCTGGCTGTGTGGACATCAGGTGCTTCTGACCTTGCCAGCAAACTGGACTGGGTGCTGTGCACCTGTTGCGGTTACAGACGAGTCGTACCTGGTGTCTTTGAGTAACGGTTCTCATTATGTGGGACGGTCAAAGACTTCTGACGTCAGTCAGCTCGAGTCTTCTTGGGGTTCAGAGGTCCCAGTGGAATGGAAGCGTGGCTTCTTCCCGGGATCAAATGTCGGAGATCACCTGTTGCGCGTGGAAGCTTTAGATTACCACTTTGGGATGTTCATTTATGAATCGGTACAGACGTTAGGGACCACCTCTGCAGAGCTGTGGCCCCTGCGTATTGTGTCTTTACATCACACTTTGTTGTTGGATTTGCTCACGGCGTCTGGGAATGGAGTGTGTGAGATGGTTGGTAAGAACACCTGCTGTACCTATATACCTGATGTGTCTGTTTCAGATCCACAGGTCAGGGTGACAGCGGCCCTGCGCCATCTGAGAGAGCTTCAGAAGCATCAGACGGAGGTGGCGCATACAGGGCTGTGGCATGCACTGTCTTGGTTCACGAGGGGGTCATGGCCTCAGGTGATGGTCAAGCTCTTGGCCTTGCCGCTGGGGTTTTTTGTGCTGTTCTGCCTATTTATGGGGTGTGTGACACCTTGTGCACGAGTGAGGATCTTAAAAATGATTGCTCCTAGGGAGGCGGATGATGTTGGGACGGTGTTTCCCTTGGTGCAGGCTAGGTGCAGACCATCGCCTGCAGCACGAACTCACCTGTATTTGGCAGAGAGCAGATACCTGTAGTGGCAGGGTTGTGTTTGGAGATGGAATGGAGAGGTGTTGCATTTGTCCTATTGACGTTAATTCTCAAGTGATCTTGTTGTTTTTGGGTGTGTTTCGTGGTTTTGGATTTTGTTTTGATGATTAATAATGGGGTCAATTCGGGGTTAGTTTGGGATGTGATGAGTGTGTTTGGATGTTGTTTTGAATGGTTGATTTTGGAGTCAGAGAGAGGCCAGATGCGGTTCACTGCCAGATGTGAGGGATCACATGTATTTGGCTGAGTCCAGATACCTGGAGTGTTGATGAGGGGTCGGGCAGAGCACTCCAAGGGGGGAGTTGAGGTGGTGATTGCGTTTATTCTTTTATGATTTGGTAGATTAGGTTTTTATGGTTTGTAGTGTGGGGTTACTATTTTTGGAGGGTAGTTGATTAGTTTTGGAGTCGGATGGAGGTTGAGTTAGATTTAGTTGATTTTTGGTTTTGGTGATTTTGTTTGTTGGGATGTTGGGATGGGGGTCCTCTTCAGGGGATCCTACTGGTGTTGTGCAGGTGGTTTTGACCTATTTTGATAGGTCAAGAGAGGGATGTGAAGGATATTACACAGTTATATACGTTATTATGATTAAACCTATATTACAAGTGTTCTTATTCACACTGTGTATCATCATGTAATCACATATGTTTATACAATCATGCTTAGTACATGTGTGCACATAGTAATCTTATTGGACAAGAAGTGTAGGAAGGCAGACTTGCAGCTTCAAGCAGCTCTTTGAGCCAAACACACAGGAACACATTCCTGGGGGATGGTCACACATAAATTGGCAGAACTGAAGAGCAGGTACACTTATATAATAGCCCACATAAGAAATACACTTAGTACATGACACATAATGTTCACAGGACAAACATAAATGTACACAGAACAAATTAGACTCATTTGAATTTAAACTCCTCTGAAACTTAAACAAAGAGGCACACACACAAATCTAAAGCAGGTCACCAGCAGAGACCTTGGGCCTGCTATAAATCTCAGTTGCTCAGGCAACCATCGTTATCAGGAGGCTGGCCAATGAGACAACAGGAGAAGCCCAAAACATTTTATGATATCACATACCAAGGCAAAGTGACGGGGCATTCTTGAGACGGCTTCGAGCACGACAGGTCTGTTTTCATGAATCTCTGGTCCGTGTGCACACAGATCTGATTAATGCCATAATGTCTGCTTAATACTGCAAGATGGCCGCGCTCAGTGCAGCCGCAGCTTCACGAGTTCCCGGATCATCTCTAGTTTTTAGTAATTTTAATAGTGTTTTTGTACCTGACTCTGCGCGTTTTTTGCGGGTGAATTACAGCCGAACTGAACTGTTAAGAATCGGAGCGGATTTACCACAGGGCACAGCTGAAATCAGCAACGAACTCAAATCAGAACTCGGAAGATTGGACCTGCTAAAAACGTCCTTCTGGAAACAGATGCGCTCCAGGGGAAAGAAAAGGAAGCGGTGCTCTCGTGAAAAGAAGCGGGGTTGTCGTGCAGGAATTATGACGAGAATGCGGAAAGACGCTAAAACCGGTAAACCCCCGATGCCGGCTCTTTTCCTGTCTAACGTTCGCTCGCTCGACAACAAGATGGATCTACTTCGTTTGAGGGTAACCACGTCGGAGGAGATGAGAAGATGTTCTGTGCTTTGTCTTACGGAAACATGGATTTCTGAGGACACTCCAGACTCAGTTTACGAGCTGGACGACCGGCTCTTCTTCAGAACGGACCGGTGCATCGAGACTACGGGGAAAACGCGAGGTGGCGGTGTTTGTATTTACGTACACAAAGATTGGTGCACGAACTGTGCTGTGATAAAAAGAGCTTGTTCAGCTGCCGTGGAGTTGATCACAGTTAGGTGTCGCCCGCATTATATGCCACGTGACTATTCAGTGATCATAATCAGCGTTATTTACATAGCCCCTGATGCTAATGCTAATGACGCCCAGGGAGAGATTCATGACTTACTCACCTCGCTGCAGTGTAAATATCCTGAGGGGCTTTTCATTGTTTGCGGGGACGTAAATCACGTTGATCTTCAGATGTCCCTCCCAGCCTTCAATAAGAATGTCTTCACAGCAACGAGAGGAGATAAAACGCTCGACCAAGTCTTCACAAATGTAAAGGGGGCATACACGGCGAAGACACGCCCAGCGCTCGGATCTTCAGACCACGAGTCTCTGATCCTGGCGCCAAGAGAACTCCCCCCACTCAGGCGGTCCAAGCCGGAACAAAGACAAATAACAATCTGGCCTCAAGATAGTTCCCCCTTGTTGAGAGACTGTTTTGAGAGGACAAACTGGTCTGTTTTCAGGGAAGCAGCTACTGATGGAAGTTCAGTGGACATGGATCTGTACGCTTCCTCAGTCCTGGGTTACATCAGTACATGCTCTGAGAATGTATCCATAAAAAAATATGTGAAATCCTACCCAAACCGGAAACCCTGGTTAAATAGAGAAGTTCACGCCTTGTTAGCAGCCAGAGACACTGCATTCAAGTCAGGAGATAAAGTGGAGCTGAGGAAAAGCAGGAATGAACTGAAGGATGGCATTAAGAAGGCCAAGGCCACGTATGCACAGAGGATCGAGGGACAGTTCACCTCACAAGACCCACGGAGCATGTGGAAGGGTATTAAATGCATAACAGATTACAAAGGCAAAAACAAACAATGCCCCAGGGACCCATCTCTGCCTGATGCCCTCAATAAGTTTTATGCACGTTTTGATGATCCAAACAGACCTGCTAGCACCAGACTCACCTCATCACCAGATGAAGAGCATCTCAGGGTGTCCGCAGCAGAAGTGAGAGGCAGTCTCAGAAAGATTAATCCTCATAAAGCAACCGGACCAGACAACATCCCAGGGAAAGTTCTGAAGGAATGTGCGGACCAGCTCTGTGAGGTGCTGGCTGACATCTTCACCACCTCACTTGCACTGGAGTTAGTTCCCACCTGCCTGAAGACCGCGACCATCATCCCAGTCCCAAAGAGCTCCACAGTGACTGGTCTGAATGACTATAGACCGGTGGCCCTCACCCCGATAGTCGCTAAATGTTTTGAGAAACTGGTCATGTCCCACATCAAGGCAACCGTCAACATCAACGAGGACCCTCATCAATACGCATACCGTGAGAACCGATCAACAGAGGACGCCATTTCTTCCGTGGTCCACACTGCTCTCACCCACCTGGATCAGAAGGACTCATACGTGCGTCTGCTCTTTGTGGACTTCACATCTGCCTTCAACACCATGATCCCCCAAACTCTGATAGACAAACTATCTACACTTGGACTAAGCCCCTCTATTTGTAACTGGGTACTAGACTTCTTAACAGACAGACCACAGTCCGTGAAGATCCACAACTTCTCCTCCTCCACCATAACCCTTAGCACTGGCTCTCCTCAGGGATGTGTGCTGAGCCCCCTTCTGTTCACTCTGCTCACATATGATTGTACAGCCACACTTCCAGGCTGTCATATTGTTAAGTTTGCAGATGATACAGCGGTGGTGGGATGCATTACAAACAATGATGAGTCCAGCTACAGACAGGAGGTGGAACACCTGGAGAGCTGGTGCAAAGAGAACAATCTTCACATGAATGTGAAGAAGACAAAGGAGATGATTGTGGACTTCAGAAGGAACAAACACACCCATGCCCCACTGAAAATAGGTGGGTCTGCAGTGGAAGTGGTCTCCAGCTACAAATACTTGGGTGTACACATGAATGATAACCTCAGCTGGAGCAACAACACCACCAGCCTGATCAAGAAAGGTCATCAGAGACTCTACTTCCTCAGACGGCTGAGACGAGCTGGTCTGAGCAGCCCAGTTCTCACCTCGTTCTACAGGTGTGCAGTGGAGAGCATCCTGTGCTCCAGCATCAACGTGTGGCATGGAGGCTGCACAGTTGAAGAGAGGAAAGCTCTACAGAGAGTGGTGAAGGCTGCACAGAAGTCTGTTGGAGTCAGTCTCCCCACCATCACAGACATTTACACCTCCAGATGCAGGAAAAGAGCCACCTGCATCATGAAAGACCTCACTCACCCAGCACACTCACTCTTTGCCCCACTCCCCTCAGGACGGAGGTTGAGGAGCATCAAATGTAGAACCACTAGACTGAGGAACAGCTTCTACCCTGAGGCTGTTAGACTCATGAATAAATAAAAATAAAATAAAAATAAACACTGCAAAATATCACATCATGCTGATGCTGATCTGTTTTCTTGTTGCTGTATTCATCTGTGACCATCTGCTCATACAAACTCATGTTCGTGCTGCTGTTTATTCCCACTATATTAGGCTTAGTGTATTACTAGTTGATGTTTTCTTAGTTAGTTCTAGATGTTATTACTGTTTTTCTCTTTCATTGTTGTTGGATGTAACTGGGACCTCGTGTACATAATCTCGTTTTCATCTCATGTACCACATGCGGTGCAAATGACAATAAAGACTCTCTGACTCTCTGACTCTCTGACTCTCTGACTCTGACTCTGACTCTGTCTGCTCTTTGTGGACTTCACATCTGCCTTCAACACCATGATCCCCCAAACTCTGATAGACAAACTATCTACACTTGGACTAAGCCCCTCTATTTGTAACTGGGTACTAGACTTCTTAACAGACAGACCACAGTCCGTGAAGATCCACAACTTCTCCTCCTCCACCATAACCCTCAGCACTGGCTCTCCTCAGGGATGTGTGCTGAGCCCCCTTCTGTTCACTCTGCTCACATATGATTGTACAGCCACACTTCCAGGCTGTCATATTGTTAAGTTTGCAGATGATACAGCGGTGGTGGGATGCATCACAAACAATGATGAGTCCAGCTACAGACAGGAGGTGGAACACCTGGAGAGCTGGTGCAAAGAGAATAATCTTCACATGAATGTGAAGAAGACAAAGGAGATGATTGTGGACTTCAGAAGGAACAAACACACCCATGCCCCACTGAAAATAGGTGGGTCTGCAGTGGAAGTGGTCTCCAGCTACAAATACTTGGGTGTACACATGAATGATAACCTCAGCTGGAGCAACAACACCACCAGCCTGATCAAGAAAGGTCATCAGAGACTCTACTTCCTCAGACGGCTGAGACGTGCTGGTCTGAGCAGCCCAGTTCTCACCTCGTTCTACAGGTGTGCAGTGGAGAGCGTCCTGTGCTCCAGCATCAACGTGTGGCATGGAGGCTGCACAGTTGAAGAGAGGAAAGCTCTACAGAGAGTGGTGAAGGCTGCACAGAAGTCTGTTGGAGTCAGTCTCCCCACCATCACAGACATTTACACCTCCAGATGCAGGAAAAGAGCCACCTGCATCATGAAAGACCTCACTCATCCAGCACACTCACTCTTTGCCCCACTCCCCTCAGGACGGAGGTTGAGGAGCATCAAGTGTAGAACCACTAGACTGAGGAACAGCTTCTACCCTGAGGCTGTTAGACTCATGAATAAATAAAAATAAAATAAAAAATAAACACTGCAAAATATCACATCATGCTGATGCTGATCTGTTTTCTTGTTGCTGTGTTCATCTGTGTTCATCTGTGACCATCTGCTCATACAAACTCATGTTCGTGCTGCTGTTTATTTCCACTATATTAGGCTTAGTGTATTACTAGTTGATGTTTTTCTTAGTTAATTCTAGATGTTATTACTGTTTTTCTCTTGCATTTGTTGTTGGATGTAACTGGGACCCCGTGTACATAATCTCGTTTTCATCACATGTACCACATGCGGTGCAAATGACAATAAAGACTCTGACTCTGACTCTGACTCTGACTCTTAATCTATTAACCTGTATCTTTTCAATAAATTCTATTTTCCTCAAGAGACGCCTGGTTCATTTGAACACCCAAACTGATTCCTTCAAAAGAAACCATCCATCATTAAACAGAGGTGGAGGCCTCTGGGTTCAACTGTGCCCTTCTAATGGTGTAGTCACACCGAACAGCTTTTCAGCAGCAGGAGCGTCCAGTTTACATGTAAAGTCAATGGGGGACGCGCTTCCAGCCGCGTCTTGGCGTCGGGCGTCACGTCGCGTGCGTGTTGAGCGTGCTGGGAAGCGTTTTTCCGTGCACGTTGACCGGCTTCAGCCTCCAAAGCACGCATTCAGCATGCTGAAGATTTCGCGGTTCAAACTTTCAAACGCCGCTCAACTCTACCTGATTGGTTGGTGTGTCAACCAATCAGGGAGAGTCGGGGGGAGAAGAGAGGGGGTCAGGGGGAGAGTCCCTATGTGACGCGGAAACGATTGCGCATGTGACGTATTGTTTGTGGGACACAGAAAAAACCCGCGGAGTCATGGACTATGGAAGAGAAACTCATTGTAGCTGTGTGTTCGCGACAATTCCTTCACGACCAGTCAAGTCTGCTCTACTGAGACAGAAATAAAAAGCTCCTCGCCTCGCGGAGTGCAGTGACGACTCGGTACACCGGTAAGCTCCTCCCACACACCCCGCAGCAGTTTCGCAGCAGTTTCGCGTTCTGGCTTTTTGGTCTGGACACAAAGTGCGTCCACTTGCGTGCGTGACGAGCTTTTTGGAGGTTGAAACGCTGTTTGGTGTGACTACACCATTACAATGCTGTTATTGCTAGTATCACTCAGCCCTTTGTGAATAGCAAACAACCATCAGGGTGCTGCTAACTATCCATTGTTAGGCTGATGGTCCGTGAGCAGCTGGTTTCAGCTGTCAGCAGCAAACTGGTTCATCCACTGTGAGAGGATGCTACAGTATTTATAAGATTGAGATGAATACAGCATCTGTTATGTATCCTGAGGAAGCTGCCCATGCTGACACCTGCAGGTTTTTTGTATGTGTTGACTGCAGTCATGTTGTGCCTTGGGCACGCCTATTTCTTTGTAATTAGTCTGATTATGATCAGGCTTGTGTGTTCAGTCAGAAGGACCTGAGTGCCACGCCTATATATACTTCAAAGTGAGAGTGCTTGGATGCGGAGTGTTGTGAGCTCAGAGTATGGTTGCTTTTTGCTGAGCTGTTTGGGTACTGTATGGTACTGTGGGGGTGTTCTCCGCCCGCCCCTGTCTTGAAGGTTGATCTTCTGTTTAGAAGATTGTTGGTGAGTAGCTGATTACTCATGTTTGGCCTTGCACTGGTGACGTTATATTATTTTTGGCTGACTCACTCTGTCCACCATTCGTTTGAACTTTTGTCTGTTTTTGCTTTTTCCTTGACCCTGTGCCAGAAGATGATGCACTCCGCACCTGGAGGGAGGAATGCAGGGGTCCATCTTACCCTGTCGGGCAGTTCTTCAATAAAACTTTTTAATTTTACCTTCTGCCTTCTTGTGTCTTGTGTCCCTTTAATGTGTTCGGCCTGAGCCAGCCATAACATATTTTGGGCGCCTCGTCCGGGATTTGAATTGGTATTGGAGGCTCGTTTGTAGTGAGCTTTGACTTTGGTTAGGTAGTCCGTCACCAGATAGGCTTCGACGGCCCTGTTTTTATGGGTTGGCCCTGCGCTGATGACGTTATATTATTTTTGGCTGACTCACTCTGTCCACCATTCGTTTGAACTTTTGTCTGTTTTTGCTTTTTCCTTGACCCTGTGCCAGAAGACGGTGCACTCCGCACCTAGAGGGAGGAGTGCAGGGGTCCATCTTACCCTGTCGGGCAGTTTTGCAATAAAGCTTTTTAATTTACCTTCTGCCTTCTTGTGTCTTGTGTCCCTTTAATGTGTTCGGCCTGAGCCAGCTGTAACAGCATCTCAGACTGAGGAAGTCTTTTGGACAAAAGATAAAACGTTTCTACATTTTTTTTGTTCCGTTTTGTTTTTTGAATGTCCAGAGGACCAGACTTAGCTTTTTTAGATTTTTCTACCTGGATTATTGAGCATGCATCAGGGTCATCATCACACGCTTCTTAGCTGCAGGTGGATGTCCCTCAAGAGGAAAAAGACAGCTGCTTCCTCTGTCTCAGACTGGAAATAACACAAACAGGTAAAAAAATAAAAATAGTTAATAAGATTATCATTTTAAATTAAAAAGGTTAATTATTAATAAAAGAACAATACCTCTTCTTGTGGTTGGATCTCTCGGTCATCATCAGGGCAGGGATTTATTCAGCTCCAGGACTTGTTGACATCAGTTTTTTCATAAAGTGATTAACTTTTTGGCTGGTGTTGACATGATGGACGTGATGGAAGACGTTTTAGAGACGCTCAGTTAATTTAAAGCCTGCACATCAACAACAACATTTCAGACGTAGATCCAGAGCTTTAAAATGTCCTACAGTTTGTGTTATTGACTGATCTGACCTACCTGAAGGCTGTTTTAATGCTGCTGCTGCTCTGTTAGCAGTGTTTACAAGCTGCTCCTCGTTCACGTTCGGATCACGTCGTTAAGTCCGTTCAAGTTAGACGTGTTGTCTGCTGCAGATCCAGTCTCCGTGAAACAAAGTCCACACACCGTTTTGGATGTGCGCTCGTGTTTTTAACAAGTCACAACGTTCCCAAACAAACAGGAGACCGCAGCGAGATGCTAAACCTAGCTTAATGCTAACGTGTGCTACAAGACACCGGGCGGTCGCATAGACTGACGTCACTCCTGTCTTTTTTTTTATCGCTCCCCCCGAGACGCATTGGCGAAATAAAATAAAATTACAGTTCTACAGAAAATGGCAAAAAAGTAACGCACAATAATTTGGAGTGAGTAACTTTAATCTGATTACTGGATTTTCAAAGAGCAACGCGTTAGATTACACGTTACTGAAAAAAGTTGTCCGACCAGAGTAACGCGTTACAAAGTAACGCGTTAGTGACATCACTGAGTGTGGGAAGGGTTTTAAACGACTTTATATAAATAGAAAAATAAACTAATACTTACTACTTGCACTACTATTCCTACTTCACAGTTTTTCATTTATTGCTGTTTACTTTACATTTACAGCTCCCCCGCGATAAATGAGGGACTAATGTGATTCATGCACATGCTGTTTTAAACTTTTGTACATAGCCATATTTTTTACATTACATATATATAAAAAATATCACTTACGTTCAATCTTAAATAGTGGCAACAGCAGTTAGCTGTAGCACTTCCTGTGCAGCATGTTGTGCAAGTAAATCAAAATGTTCCTGCTGGAATAAAAATGCAAAATTGATGTTGATGTTATGGTTTATTTAAAAGTGTTTGCAGAAACGTCCATTTAAAAAAAAGTTTTTAAAGATAGTGGCAATACCTTTTGATCTAGACCCTGCTCAGACTAGCCATTAGCTCATCAAACTAGTTGAACTCCAAATTGAAGTTTTTTTTAAGAGTTATCTATAACAGGTAAGATACTAACTGTAAGATTTCCATATCTGACTTTGAAAGACACACACACAAAAAGGAATTCCATATAAACTTGTAATTGCTGCCATTCTAAAAAAAATATTTTAGCAACCTATCAAAAATCAAGCACTCCAGGAATGTTTGCTGCCCTTTTTTCAGTATTCCCTCAGACTTAATTTGACATCATGAAAATATTTTATTCCCTGGTAATCTGAGACTAAACAGCAACCAGTCATGTAAAGTTTCATTTCTGATTTTCAAACCGTTCTCATAGTCTCACCACATCCCCACTCTGATCCTCTACCTCCCCACCTTTGCAGTCGTGTCACAGATGAGAGAGGAATACAAATCACCACTCCCTCCCTTCTCCAGCTTCTTTACCCCCTCATCTTCATCTCTGCCCCGCTCTGCCTGCCTTCCTCCATCCATGACTGCTCCCCTGCAAGGACAGCCAAAGACATTCTTCAAAGTGAGATAAGAATGATTCCAGTCTACGCAACATGGCAGCTGGTCACACGAGCGCCCACAGGTGTTGATGGTGGAGTGTCTGAGATTGAGACATAGAATGCATAAATCTGACTTGCTGCCGCACCAGTAGTGATGTGGTGCAGTGGATGTGCAGTCTATGTAGATCTGTCTTTCCTCATTGATGGTGGGCAAAGGCATAGTATTTCATTTCAAGGCATGATGTGCTTGTCATGGTACAAATATATGTGACCCAGGTCGGTAAGAGCCTGAGGTGGTAAGTGATGAATGGGATTGTATGCAAAAACTACAGTACTGTATGTCTTAATTTGAAAGATTAGTCAATGGTGAAACAAATGGCACACCACAAATATTAAATATTACAGCTAAATCAATCATTTTATGCCTTTGTTTCAACAGAGAGCAAAAAATATATATAATAACAGGACCAATGAAACTACCAGTCCTTTGTAAGACACATTTGTTAACGTAGATAACGTCCTAAATTATTATTTATAATTTTTAAAAGAAAATATTCCTCCTGGTGGCTGATTGTTAGCCAGATGACCAAAAAAAATCAAAGCTACAATGTTGATTTGATGTTTTACTTTTGAAATGACATTATCTGAATGAATAAAAAGCATCTCCTAACCGACAGCCCTTTTATTTCTAATCTTGGAGATGACACAAAACTACTCCAACTCAATCATTTATTCAATATTTGTGTATTTCACTGAATTATTTTGTGTTTACTAAAGTTAACTTGCTGTGGTAGCCATCTTATTGTAAATCTGACTCCAGAAGATAATCAGTTGTCGATGTACAAGTACAACCAATAATTACTCTGTGAGGGTCTCATTAAAATCTGTTCATTGGGCAGCTGGAGCCATTGAGGCCCACCAAAATAAATAAAATAGACTCTTTCCATGGAAGCATGACTGGGAAAGTGTCTGTTGGAGGCAACACAAGCAACAGGTTTGAAATCAAACATGGAGCTAAACAAGGATGCCGCGTAATGGGGCTGAAACTTGAGCCACCAGAACTGAATTTAAATTGTGCAAATTGAAACTGAATTTCACTAAACTGAAACTACATTTATTGTTTTGAAACTGAATGCATTTGCTTAGAAAATTCAGTTTTGTAAATCAGTTTCAATTTCAAAAGTTTGTTGTGTCACACATCTAGGTCATATTTAATGAACGAGTGAATGAGAACATGGTTCTATGATAAATAGGGGAGACCGGGTATGGTTGTAACACTTTTTGCTCCAGCACCTTTAACTCACTGAATTTTTGAGCTAGAGTTTTCAAACTTTTATACAAAATACCCACATTTGTTGACTACAAATGGCACCAATTCAAACCTCTGCAAGAATATCACAGACCTCATGAGTTCATGTCAAATACATGGTGGTCCTTTGTTACAACCTACCCCGCTACCGGGGTAGGTTGTAACACCTGCTGGGGTAAGTTGTAACAATTAGACAAAAGAAGCAAAAACAGAGGCCACACCATGTGATATGCTTCAAAAAGAGGTTTACTGAATTAAAAGAACAATACAAGAACAATGTCTCTCTCTCTTTCTGTGACTGACCATAACTCAAATACAGGTGGTCCCCGACTTACGAGCACATCGACTTACAACGTTCCGGACTTACGAGCTGACTAACGAACAGTAAAGTTGTACAGAACATACAGAAAATACAGCACTGGTATGTGTTTTTAGATGAAAGTGTGTTAGCTAACCGTTTGTAAACAAAGTTCTGTGCATGTTTATGAACCAGTACAGTATGTACGTTTGTGTTGAAAAATGGGTGTTCGTAGTAGCGCTAGCATACATTTTCCAACTTAGTCGGGGACCACCTGTATACTGTTTGTGTGTGCATGTGTGTAAATTATTCTACTAGAACAATCTTCCTTAACATGTAGACCTATAATGCCTAAATATAATATAATGCCATATAAGGCCTAAATATGTGTTACAACCCACCCCAACCCTGTCAGCCATGTTTAGCTAGCTGTAGTAGCATAGTGGTTTGAAATTAGCACAGGAAAATGCATCACATTTTGCCTGAGAAATTACACTTTCATCTAATGTAAGTTATATGGTTTTATCTGCAACAGTATAAGTACTAAACAAAATATAGTCATGGTCAAAAAATTTACTTTCTTACCTCAAAATCAGTTTTTTCTCCTTAGTATCTGCATGTGCCTGTTTCCAGACTTGACAATCACAATATGGGATTGGGGAGGAAGCAGGTAAACACTGAAATGATCATGTGAATCCTATCTTATCCCTGATTGGTGGAACTGGTGGTGTTACAACTCTCCCCATGTTACAACCATACCCGGTCTCCCCTACTCTGCTTTTGGAATGTAATGGTTAAAAACACATTGGTTTTTCAAACTCAAACCGGCGGACTTTTAGCTAACAGATAAAGGTAGCATGACTGTTATCATTTATTTACATGATGCTTCTTAAACATGTAATAAATTTGATACAAACCTGAGGGTTTGACCTCTGGTTATCTGACATGGTGAACGTTGTCTGTAAAACTGGTCTCTCTTTGAAACGACTCCTCGTGACTCACTCTGATTGAGCTCAAAATACTCGGGAAAAGAAGTTATTTTCTCCTTTAGGTGTTTTAGGACAGATTGCATCCACTCTGTTGCTTTACTGTCTCCTTGAGACTGAACTCCATCCCTACATTTCCGTAAAGGAAGTTTCACTGACGTGAAACGTGAAGCGTCAATCTGCCAAATATGCGTTTGATTACTCTGGAAGGACCTGGATGTGTGTCACAACAAACGGAATTTTGAAACTGAAACTCCAACAATGTTCAGTCAGATCATCTGGATGGTTCCTTTTGTTGATGAGACATTTCGTCCTTCATCCGAAGGACTTCTTCAGTCGGAGGAGTCCACCAAACCAAACTGAATCCCACCAACAGCACACTCCCAGAGTGGAAAAAAACAGTTTGCTGGTGATAAGATGACCTCTGCAAGCACAAGCACAGGCAATTACATGATTGCTTACCTTTTCATCTGTTAATTTATGTATTTATTTGCAGCAGGTGATATCAGTTTCACAAAACGTTCTCTAATGTCGTTGGTTTTGGGCCAGCATGGAAGTTTGAGCAGGAAACACGTGTTTTATATCACCTGTGAAGATGTTTGTCTCCAGAAGGACAAAGCAGAGAGAGGTGGTTAAAAAACGAAATGAAATGTCACACCCAATGTAAACAAAGCTGAAAATGGGACATGAGACCATGATGGTGGAACGGACAGCAAAGGGGAAAGGAGACAAGATGCAAAGAAAAAAAAAATCTGGTTAAGTTTATAGTGTGTGTGTTTTGTGGCTTGCAGGGCTTTTAAACTTTATGTGTGTGTGCACCGTGTACAGTGTGCACACATAACGCATCTGCAGGAGAAATTGGAGAAGGGGTGGGTGTAGGTGTTCTTTGCTTCCCCAATTTCAGGTGTAATCACTCAGACTGAGCATGAGAGTTAAGCAGACTTGACAGATTCCCCCATGAGTCTGTGTTCCTTAGATACTTTCTTCTCTGCACAGGAGACAAGATCTACAGCTAAAAGAAGAGGCAGCATGAGCAGTAGGAGAAACACATGAGACAAACACCATATGCACACCCACTCCAGTGACTGATTCTGAACCACCAATTTAAATGAAATGCCTGTTTTAGAACCGTGGAAAGAATCTGGAGTGCATGGAGAGTGCACGGACAGAGTAAGGACGTACAGCTGAATTTCAAACACCAGACTGCGACATATTGTGAGGCTACAACGCAAACCACTATTTCACCATGGTACACCATCCGCTTACAAAAATTTGCAAACTGATAACCAACGATTTAAATCCATGGTGGTGTACCTGGTTTTTGCCTTTCCTGGCATAATCATCTTTCCTGTCAGGACTAGCAGCTCTTATGGGCACCAAAGCCCAGTGCAGCGTCATTTTTGGATTAGAGGTTAGTTTTAAGGCTAAAGTATGAATAGAGTTTAGATTAAGATTATGATTGTGGTAGAACAAGTCATTGAATAATTTCAACAAGACTTAATTTGTTATACATTTAAATGTTGAAATCCTTTTGAGACTGAGCAGTTAAACTATTTTAGTAATTCAAATTTCTTCACTGCCTCTCAGCTATGAAAAATGTGGTTAGAAATAAATAAATTAAACAAAACATGGGATACATGTATTGCAAATGTAGACTCAACTGCAAAATCAAGTTTGAGAACATTTGGTGTAATCCTTGACCAATCAGTCTTGTTCAAATAGCTGGTTCAAAACAACAAAGTTCATGCTCAGTCATCCAGGTACCAAATCCAATAATTCTCAGTCTGGTTCATAACACTTTATTTATTTATTCTAAATTCAGAAAGCTGCTGTCGGTACATGAATCAAATGTGGTTATTTTTGGTTTTGTCTTTAGATTAGATTACTCTGATGTACTTTTTGCTTGTCTAAAAAACAAAACAACAACAACTCATGATTATCTTCAGCTGGGGCCTCATGTATCAACCGTGCGTGCGCACAAAAACATTGCGCACGTCACTTTCCACGCAAAACCCCGTATGTATCAAAACTGAACTGAACGTGAATATATGCGCATCCAGGTACATATCCACGCAAGCTCCCGAGCAGGCGTACGCACGTTTCTGTGGTTCTTGTTCCTTTGGCGACACTTACAGGTGTTTCAGAGAAACTGAAGCCCCACAGTCTGTGGTTGACTTTAAGAGCGGCTTGAAGACCTTTCTTTTCAACCGAGCATACTTTACTCCTCATGATTCTACTTTTGATCTTAGCTGATACTGTTGTTGATTTTAATTGTTTTATTATTTGTCTTATTGACATTCAAATATGTTGCACCTTGTAGCACTTTGAGATTTCCATTAATGAAAAGTGCGTTATAAATTGAATTCATTATTATTATTATTATTATTATTATTATTAACTGTTCATGATGTGAAAATGATTAATATTCCCTCCAAACACACGATTAACAAGTATTACATCCACATGACGCAGTGAAATAAAGGACGCGCAAAGTTGTGCCAAAAATAAATTTAACAGGAACGGATTCATTCAGCCTTACTGGAGAATATAATAAATAGTGTAACACGCAGAGCATTTATTTAGAAACAGATATAATTTTCTGATCTAGGATATGGCTTATCAGCCGTTTTCAGAAATAATCATTTTTCAGTTTGGCACTGCTGCTGCGCTCTGGGGAGCCGTGCATCACGCGTGCATACAGAAGCAGCGGTCAAACTGTTCCACAGAGGGAGCTGCAGGTCGATCGGGACTGTGCAGTCCAGTCCACACAAAGCCGGATCATGTCCAATGGAATGTCTCATCCATATGATTCCAAAGGCTGAGTGGTCGCGCTTGGAGCGCGCGCGCACCCTCACCGGTGTCGACACGGCAGCTGGAGGTGTTTCATTATCTGCGTTTATTGTAGATTTCTCCAAAATGACACGTGAAAGTACACCTTATATAACTTGTAGGAGAGTAAAAGCTTCACAGACAGACTGCGCACAAGGCTGGGGCGCGCGCAGCGTCTGGAGACGCCAACATCACGTGATGTCATGAAATGTCTCCACCAAGACGCACAGACTCGTTTCTTCACATCATCTACATAAACAAAGATCTATGTTCTAGCAAACATCCAAGTAAGTTCCTCTGTGTTTACAGTAATAATGGTAATAAACTCGTGCGCAAAGTTAATATTTCCACACAGAATGAATGAATGAGCCGGTTCGCGCACCACAGCAGGGTGCGCATACCGACACACAATCACTCGTTCTTTGCATGATGAACACATTTTATTACTATTCTTACTTAGGATGTTTGTCCTCACTCATATTATATTAAATTCATTATTTTCCCGAATCTAGAAATGATTTCTGATCGCGCAGGGATCAAACAAACATGTCCTTCACACATGCAGGAAGTAATTAGCATCTGTTTAACATATGTAAATGAAGGCGTGTCAGGGGAGGTGTCTCACGTGCGCTCAGTTCCACGTCAATTGTGATGTACAAAAGGAATGTGCGTGGATTCAGGTGTACGCACAGTTTGATAAATCTGGATCTTTTTGTGCGTAGACACTTTTCTGGATTTCACCGTACGTCACTTTTCAGTAGGAAATCCACGCAGGTTTTTGATACATGAGGCCCCTGGTCCAGAACTCTGCAGCGAGGCTCCTGACAGGAACAGAAGGAAACGCACTCCTGGTTGTGACTCGAGGTTTAATATCTCATTACTGCTCGTTTCTTTCCAACTCATTTTTTTTACACAGTGTTAACTTTTCATGGTCTGCATGATCAGGCTTCTCTGTGTGTTTGTGAAGATTCACTTATTTGTTTATTGTACTGATTTACTTTCATTTAATCTATTTATATTTACTATACATTTTCATTGTATTAATTTATATTTTGCTGTAAAACCCTTTGCAGATGTTTTTCATATATATATGAAAAAGAGTTTATTTGAATAAACCACTTGTTTCACTTAAGCTGTTTACTTTAAAAAAAATATATATATTGGTTCCATCTCATTTCTTCTGCTGTTTGGTGTTTTTTCTACATAATTTTTAAATTAAAAAGTTAGCAAAAGTTGTCTGCTTTTGTAAATCCTGCTGATATTATTTGTTCTTTCAAATCTCCAGTTTAAACATCAATAAAAGAATCAGCTGATGCTGAGGATGCAGAGCTGGATGTTTCTTTCAGTCGTCAAAGACGAGCTTCACCAGCAACTGAGGCTGGGGAAATGAAGAAAAATGCACAAGAGTGGGGCTGTGGACCATAGTTTGGCCTCAGCAGCGTATGTTTATCTGAGCAGGAACATGCAGATTCTGTTTACTGTCTTGTCAATGTCTCAATATAAAATAAAATGTATTCTTCTTTCGGCTGATCCCTTCTTCAGGGGTGACCACAGCAAAACAAATCACATGAAGATTGGGCAGTTGTTTGTACGTTGGATGTTCTTCCTGTCACAACCACAGATCACTGAGCTACCACAGCCCTCTGTGTGGAGCAGAGAGCTGCTGTCTAGGGCACCTGGGAGCAGATGGTGGGGGTTAAGGACCTTGCTCAAGGGCCCAGAGTGGGGCAAATGAGAGTGGAAGCAGGTGTAGGTGTTGCACCTTTCCCACCTTGATATCTTTGGTCTGGGAAGTTGAACCAGTGACCTTCTGATCACAAGCTCACCTTCTCTAACCTCTGTGCCACCACTCCCCCTTAGATGTCCCCACTCAATGCTAAATAGAAAATGTAAAATAATAATAACAATGTAATAATAAATAGGAAGTAGGTTATTTTTCTATCACTGAGGTGTTTCATGGTATTTATTCCTCAAAGAATAAGGTGACGTCTTTAGAAAAGAGGAGACAAAAAGAGACAGTGAAGGTCTTTGGAACAGCCACAGTTGACACACTGGATGAAATTAATCTGAATGCTTTAATTAAACCTGTTTTTTTTGACAGCTGTGCCAAAGATCTGAAGGCTGAGGTCACTCCTGTTTCTCATGGACTGATTTATAGGCGGTCTGACCCAACAGGTCCCAGTGGGGCTACTCAAACTGAATTGGTTTCTCTAAATTCTTACTGGACAACACATCTTACCAAAGGGAGTTGATTTGCACAGTCACAGTACTTTTGGACTACTTTAATTGTATGCAAATTGTCCTTTGCTCGCAATTTTTGAGCAGAAAATGAGTAGCAGCATAATCAAACAGTCCACATGAAGAACAGTAAACTGCCGTTTCCACAGTTATTGTCAGCAAGAGACATCATCACTATTTGTACTGCTTCGTGCGTCTTTAGGCCTCCTTGTAGAAAACGAGTTTTTCCAGGATCATTCCTCTATGTACTACTCAACACTTATCCAGTTCTTCACCTTGAGGTTGCCCTGTGAGGTCGACCCATTTCCCCTGAAACAGGAGCTGGATTGTGGTGAGGCGAGCACCTCTAAGCCTCCGCTCTCAGGAACACTGACCTCAATCAACCGAAGAACTTGATCCACTGGTCGTGCACTCTGTAGTCCACCGGAAGCTGTTTCAGCCATCAGTGGATGGATATTTGTGGCTCGGTGTGTGTGGATCTCTGAGAGTTCATTTGGAAGTGTGTGAGCAGTAAGTATTGGCAACGTCTGCCTTAGTTGGACATTTGCTTCACATTCACAAGTTGTTTTTATATTTTTTTTTATTGTGTTGCTTTTGGATTATTAATGCTTCATGTCTTTACAGGGAGGCTGACATGATTTTTGAACTTTTCATATACTGTATTGGCACAACGTATATATCTTTTATCATTCAACTATGTTCGTTGTTCCGATAATTCTCAATCAGGTGGTCATCTGGACAGTTTCTTTTTAGTAGAAACGTTTCACCCTCACTCCAGAGGGCTTCATCAGTCAGAGTAGTTCCAGCACACTGTTCCCCCACCAAGCCGTAAACAACTTAAGTGGACCAACCAGTTTGCTGGAGCCAAGATGGTTTCTGGAGGCCGTCCTGTCCCTCGTCGACTCCTCCCAGGCAGGCAGCCACAGCCAAAGTGGTTCAAGACAAGAAAGTTCATGCTCAGTAATCCAGGTATCAAATCCGATAATTCTCAATCAGGTCATTTGGACCTGGATGTGCTCGTTGTTGCAAACAAAATGATAATTTAATGAAAATTCGTTTCAAAGTGAGTTTAAAATTCGCGCTGTGTTTCTTCACGGGACATCCGGGTACTTCCGCTTGCTAATTTTGTGACGTCATCGTAGGATTTCAGTCTGCGGCTGCATATAGAACGCAGATTCATTTTCTGCACGTTCGCCTATTTTTTTGAGTACAACTTGAAAAATGCCGTTACGTTGGGTGTGCTATTGTTATGTAAAAGGGGAGTTCTAGGAGACATTCCTACGATGACGTCACAAAATTAGCAAGCGGAAGTACCCGGATGTCCCGTGAAGATACACAGCGCAAATTTTAAACTCACTTTGAAACTAATTTTCATTAAATTATCATTTTGTTTGCAACAACGAACATAGTTGAATGATAAAAGATATATATATAATTGTTGAGCCAATTTATGAAAAGTTGAAAAATCATGTCAGCCACCCTTTAAACAGTATAGGATGTCCATACTTCACTGTGGTGAAATGCAGTTCTGGTTTTCAATGGGTTTCACGTGCCTCAAGGTCATTTAATACAGTGAGAACATGAAACAGTGTGTCATCCAAATGTTCAAGGGGAACCATGAGGACTGCTGACACTGAGGTTATGGTAAAACCTTTTCCACCAAAGCAATGACATGCAGGCAGGTGCTGATCGGTGGCACGTTTATCTCTTTCCAGGTTCGATTACAGCCAAAATGTTTCCTCTCTCCATTAAGGGTATTTGATTTTCTGCTGGGGATGGGTGGGGCTTGTCCAGGGCAAAGATATGACAGCAGCGCCGGGGCCAAAGGGGCAGCTCTTGCAAGCATCACTTCCACTGATGTGCCTGGAAGCGAACAAAAAGTGGCTATGCTTATACAATTAGAGCGGAGACTTAGTCAGACCTCATTTTTGAAAGAGGTTTGAGCCGCAGCCCTCGGAGAGTATTATTAATTCACTACCCTCACCCGCTCGGCGGAGATAGAAGGATTATACAGCCGTGGATGACAAAATGACATGCTAAGAGGAACTTGGAAGCACGATGACTAGAAGAATGAATTTTCCCATCTGTCACAAGGGAATTATTGTGAAAGTTGAGGTCAAAGCAGTAAACATTTTAGTTTTTAAGAAATGGATGACATTTTTGTGATTTTCTTAGGGATAAGGTTGGGGCCATAAGGTGACATGAAATGGTTAATTAATGAATTATCCACCTTAAATGTGTTTTTGCCCTTTTCTCGTGAATTCTTTATTGTTTTCCAAGGGACACTGAAGCATTCTTAAACCATCAACCTGTTGGTGACCAGTTAAAATTAAGTGTAGAACCACTAGACTGAGGAACAGCTTCTACCCTGAAGCGTTAGACTCATGGATCTCTAACCAGAATAATCACTGTTAAAAAAAAATCACATCATGTTGCTGCTGATCTGCTGTTTTCACTCATCTGCTCACACAGACTCATGTTCGTGCTGCTGTTCGGCGTATTGGTTTTATGCTATTAGTGCTTAGTGTATATTTAGTTGATGTTTTTCTTAGTTCATATCTTAGATCTTATTACTGTTTTTCTTTTACATTTTATTGTGGGATGTAACTGGGACCCTGTGTACATAATCTCATTCCGCCACATGTGCCACATGTGGTGTGTATGACAAATAAATCTCTCTGACTTAAAAGAGCCAAGATTGTGAGAACATTTTCAATTGGTATCATATTGAAATGACACATTTACATCTGCTGCATAAATGTTGCCCAAATTTTTTACGTTTCATAACCTTTTGAAAACTCTTGTGTGAAATGTGTTTGCAATGTGTTCCCGACAGTCTAATGAGATACTAGCTCAATCTCTCCAATGTGTCTCCTCGTCTTCAACAGATGCTTGTGTTACATCTTCTGGGGTTCTCAAACTTTTTGCGTTCAGAGAAAAAGTTTCAAGGACACCCTCATAACCCTCATGTTTATTAAATAATTTTCTTCAATTTGTCTCTTTAATGCAATGGAAATATTTGTGTAATATAAAGACCTGTTCTTTAATAGTGTTACTGGTAATACAATTTTTATACTTTAAAACATGGGGTATTTTTCATTCAAGACACACTTAATTAACAACATTTTTAATTTCAACTTCTAAGAATTACATTTGTGAGAAAACGAACAGCATCAAAAACCACTTTAAAACTTTACCTATTCACACAATGAACATAATAAATGTATTGACACTTCTTCAAATTATCACAGAAAACTCTTCACGTAAAACTGAACAGAATTATAACAGCAGTGGTCAGATCAAGTAACAGGGCTTCATTTGTAAACTGATAGATGCTGGAACGCAAATGGTGGGAGGGCCAGCAGGAGGGTGGGGGTCTGGGGGTCCTCTTCCTGAAAATTTTGAATAGATATGATTTCCTATATTATGGTATATTTTAACGGGTTGTTAAACAGCTAAGTGCTTGTTAAATTTAAAAAAAAAGCAAACAAACAAAAACATATACCGGTATACAGTATATATATTTTTTGCGGACCCCCAAGCACTGGCTCACAGACCTCTGGGGGTTCGGGATACAGTACCAGTTTTAAAACTACCGTACTGTTCTAGACAAGTAGTACCTCAGCTCTGAGCTACTCCATGAATGTCTTAATCTTTTAATATCTTGAAGTTTTCTTGCCCTTACACATTTTTGAAAGGATCTGTTTTCTACCCTTTGTGATTTTATACTTATAGAGTGTGGATAATAGACAACTCTCGGCCTTTAGGCTCACTCTGTGATCACAACATTCACATGACTGCACATGCTGCATCAATTCATATATTCCTGGCCCTCTCTCTGCCATCACTTGTGAGCAAGACTTTGATCTACCTAAATTGCTGACCTCAATGCACAAACTCAACCACAGCTTACTGCAGGTAAGACCGTTCCCCTTGTTTTGGTCGAAAGGCTCTGCTTCCAATACAATACTATTTCGCATCCCAGCTGCAACTTACAGCAACTTTAAGATCTTGATTAAACCATCAACACCATATCCTCTTATGAAAAGTAAAAAATGTGTATATCTTCAAATGAGGTCCCTTTACTGCCTGTAGCAATATGAAGGAGAGAGATGGAGGAAGAAGGGTGACACTTTCTCCATCCCCTTCACTACATTTGTTTTATTTCTTTAGCTCTCATTAAAGTGGGGCGCCAGCTGGTCAGTTTACTGACCAACAACAACACTGAAGTAGACTCCGTTAATTACAGGGAGTTTTATATCATAACACATGAATATTCATCTGAATGAAGAGACCAAAATTGTCTTTGTAGTTTTATTACAAAAATAATCAAACTAAAATCAACAACAATAATATTAAACAAATGATAACAGTGAATCAATCAAGGCTTAATTCTCTTATCTAAGGCAAAATTGACTCTTTGAGCAGGAATTATTTCAGTTTTATACACGCATGAATTTAGACAAAGTTTGGCTATTTTAACAAATACAGTAGTTACTTTGGGTTTTGGTGGAAACAAGTTGTTTAATCTGATCAGATAAAGTAATCTATCATCACTGCAAGCCAGGAAATGCTTTACCAAGTTGCATCAGCTTAAAATAGCATAACCAGACCAAGGCATCATGCCACCAGGTTCTGCTCCTTACCAGGTCAGTGTTGAAGGCACCAGGTCACCCGTCTTTCTAGGGTTCTCTGGTGGATGCCGCTTCAGGGGTCTGAGGGGAATAGCTGATGAGAAGGTACACCATCCATCGGTACCTTCTGCACGTTTGGACTTCAAGCCAAGAACGTGTCTTGCAGTGGAAAAAGGCTTAATCTTCTGCAGTTATTTACTTCTAACAATTGTAGCTGAGCTGCATTTTTATCTGCTCAGGAGTTGAACGAGTGGACCTTGGTGAGACCTCTCGGATGTGGTCCACAGACGAACCATCTTCCGATTCGGAGCCGGAGACGATCTGCTCAGTCCGGGGGTGTCATGGTCTGTCTTCTAGTGTTTGGTGTTTCTGTGTTCTGTCTGTTTGTGTTTCTTTTAGCCTTCTCTTGAGTTTAATTTAGTTCTTTGTCTCCTCTCAGTTGTCTGGTGTCTTTGTCTTGCCCTACTAAGCTTTGTTTTTGTTTCTGTGTTCTGTTTGTTTAGTCAGCTCTTTGTTCCCACTGTGAGGTTGGCTCCCTCTCCTGGACTTTCCTTGTGTTTTCCTTTCAACCAGCCCTGCTCCATTTTAGTTAATTCAGGTTTAGTTTATTTCCCTGTCCTGCTCCAGATTAGTTAATTCCTGTTTAGTTTAATTCCCTGTTCGGCCCCAGTTTAATTATTCATGTTACATGTTTTAGTTAGTTCCCCTGCCCTGGTCTGTTATTTATTACTTCCCAAGTGTTCACTCTGGTCCTTCCTGGTGTTGTGCTCCAATTAGTCTGATTATTTTCACCTTTGTCCCAAGCCCTGCCTGTGTGTATTTTAAGTTCCTCTGTGAGTTCTGTCTTTGTCGGTTCATCATTGTTTTGGGTTCCTCCTAGTCCTGTTCCCTGAGTTATGTAAGTTTATGCTGCCATTGTCAGCCTTTTTCTGTTTCAACAATTAAAGTATTTATTTTTGTACTTTGCCTCCTGAGTCCTGTCTGCAAATGGGTTCTTTCCACGGTCCCTGAGCCGGGACCCTAACAGTACGAACCGACCAGTTCAGAACCTAGCAGACAGGTTCTCCTGAGTTTTTGCTCACCGGTTTTTCGATGTCCATTCCAAGATGAGGAGATCCACGGTCAGATGTAGCACCTATTGGACCGTACCCATCCTGGAATTGCCAGAGCACAGCCAGGCGGTGGAGGTTCTGCCTTCACCTCTCCTGCTGCAGGAGGAGAGACGAGGTAGAAGGACTAAAGGTAGACACTCAACGTCCAGCTCCAGTTTTTCCTCAGCTCCCGTGCCGACTTACTCCGGGTGGACGTCGGGTGAGGACGCATAGTCAGAGAACGAACTCTGGCTTGCCCCCATGGTCCACTCACAACGTTGCCGTAAGAGAGGAAAACAGAAGACCCAGAGAGTGTCCACCACACCTTCGGTCCATGCAGTTGGTCTTGCTCAGTCCGGCGAGACTGAGTCCCCTGTGCCCAGCTCCAGTGTCGCTGTGGGGGCAGTCCCCGTTGCCTCACCTCCCAGGATTCCAGTGAGGACGGAGCTCGACACCACACCTCCGGCACGCCCAGCTGTTCATGCTCAGTCCGGCGAGACTAGGTCGCACACGCTCCAGCCTCAAACCAACGACTATATATCAATAAATCAAACTTTGCTTAATTTCATCACCTCTGCTCAAAATAATCCAGACTGCTCTAAATTTTTGCTTTCCCTCGCAGAAGAGTTCTTGTTATCTCAACCTGGTCTGACCCAACTTCCTGAGTACCAACAAATCTTGATTTTCATAAGGACTATGAGGACAAGCACCACGGTACAAGTTCCAGACCCAATACCTGCAGCAGGAGACCCAGTCCAGAACCTGCAGAAGGAGGTCCAGAACCTGCAGCAGGAGGTCCAGAACCTGCAGCAGGAGGTCCAGAACCTGCAGCAGAAGGTCCAGAACCTGCAGCAGGAGGTCCAGAACCTGCAGCAGGAGGTCTAGAACCTGCAGGCTTTCCAGTACCTGCAGGCAACTCGGAAGCTGCGGGCCTTCCAGAAGCTTCAGTGTATTTGGAGGGTGCCTCCCAGGAGGGAGCCCCTCCTGTCTCCTGTGCCGAGGGGGTCCTGGAGGACCTTCTTCGCGTCTCCTGTGCCGAGGGGGTCCTGGAGGACCTTCTTCGTGTCTCCTGTGCCGAGGGGATCCTGGAGGACCTTCTTTGCGTCTCCTATGCCGAGGGGGTCCTGGAGGACCTTCTTCGCGTCTCCTGTGCCGAGGGGGTCCTGGAGGACCTGTAAAGTAAAATCATACACTCTCAGGTATTAAACTCATAATTAAACTCATGTATTAAACTTTTCACCTCATGTTAAGAATCATGCACTCCAAATGACTTTGTGCATCTTGTGACCATCTTGATCTGCTGACTCTGTACATCTTGTGACCATCTGTGTGAAACCAACCGTTTGTTCCTCATTTTAATGTCATGTTCCTCATTTTATCTGCTGATTAAACTGTGACCTTCTCGTGTTAGTCTAAAAACACTGTTGCATTATAAGAAAGTGCTGAATGCTCATTTTCCATTTGCTGAATGCTCATTTTCCATGTGTTATCAGAAGTTTCCACCTTGTGATAGATAAGCACCTCCTCGTTCCACCCATTGTACCACCCTGTTCCTCCTCCAACCCCTCCCCAATTTAGCTCCTCCTATGCGAGGGTTTTAATCCATGCTGTGTTACTCTCTGAGCTCAGAGCAGAGCCAGACAGCTTCAGTGCCTGTATTATTTCTGTTCTCAATCTTGCAAGATTCATTAAATCTTTTAAACTTGAACTTCGTTTGGACAGCCTTGCCTCGTTATTCAAGAAGTTTACTTCACAATCTGGCGTCACGGAACAGGATATTGCGTTTGACTGGACCACCTGCTGGAGACGACCGGACGGGACCCGGGACCGTGGGTCTGTAAGACCTGCTCCTCTTCCCTCGAGTAGACTTCAGAGACGAGAGGACGTTTCGGTCCTCACAGCGGGAGAGCCAGCATCGACAATATTCAACGAACCAACGAGAAGGCTGGGAGGTAAAGTAAAAATCTCTTTTCAAGTTTGAAAGATTTAAGCTGGAGTAAAACTGATACGAGACGCGTTCAAGGACCGTAGGAAATTTGAGCGTTTATTTCTAAACGTAAGAACACGTAAATCGTTGTGAGCGCGAGACCACGTAAATCGTTGTGAGCGTTTATTTTTAAACGTAAGAGCACGTAAATCGTTGTGAGCGCGAGAGCACGTAAATCGTTGTGAAGGTTTATTTTTAAGAACGCAAGAGCACTCGATAGTGCAAGAACAATTTGCGCGTTAAACTCTTAACGCAGGAAGGTCCGTCTGAAAACCAAGCACGTAGGTAATTCAAATGTAGAAATACGTTAATAAATTACCGCCAATCGTGCCGCACGTAGGTTGTTATGAGGTAGGAATACCTTAAAGACTGCCGCAAATCGTGCTACAGCAGAAGTAAATTTGGGGAGCGCTCGGCGCTCGATAAAAAGGAAAAATAAAAAGCAAAAATAACAAATAAAAATAGATAAACCTGTGTAGTTACACTCGTTTTGAGATAAAATAAAATAATTAGGCGAACAAGCTAGTTATAAAACAGATAAATAAATTCATTCAAAAATAAATAGGTATACAACTTGGTTTTAAACAATAAACAAATTCATTCAAAAATAAAATAGGCAAATAACCTGGTTTTAAAACAGGTAAAATTAACTGAAATATTAAATAAATATAGATAACAAATAGAATTAAATAGATATAGTAAAAAATTAAATAAAACAGACATTTAAATCAACAAAATGGGAACAAAAAACAGCAAAAGCGAAGCTTATATACCATGCGGGCCTGAAATTGACCCCATGCGAAGACTTCACGGTGATTTGTGTCTAAGTTTTGTGCCACAGTGGCATTGTAAATTCAATTTTCCAAGAAATGGATCGTTTGATCCACAGGAAATACAAAAATTAGAAGAACAATTGTTAGAACAAAAACGTAAGATCTGCAGCAAGAAAAAGAT
>JBBPBX010001550.1:37989-76343 GCA_038048925.1 Garcialebias charrua | reverse complement strand
TAAACTAACAGCTTCTTATGGGGCCCAAAGACCGGGCCCCATAAGAAGAAGTGCCGTTGGTGGGTTAGGGGTCAGGTTTAGGATACGGGTCAGGGTTAGGCTATAGAAAGAAATGAAAAATGAATGGAAGTCAATGCAAAGTCCCTGCAAAGACAGAAAGACAAACCCTGATGTAAATGCAGATCTTTTCGTCACTTTGCTGGTTTTCTTGTTCTGAGCTGGTGTGGGATCAGCATTTGATCTGCAGATCTGCAGATCTACTCATTTGTTTTTAATATATAACTAGACTAGTTAACTTAAATAAAAATATATGCCTTACATGAACACATGTGTGGGACACAATAAGACAGTTTAAACAACCAAACTCAGATACAAAGGAGAAAAGCACTGGGGAGAGGGGTGGGGTGGTGGTGGTGGGGTGGAGGGAGAGAAAAGTCAACATTTCTTTAATGTTGCAAATCCAGATTCAGTGCGGGTCTAATTTGGTACTGTTTATATTCTAGAGGGCATCGACTGCAGCAGCACGGTTAGCTGCTGTTTATTTGACGATGCAAACTGTGATCTGGTATTGGCTCAGTAATTACGCGGCTAAATGGTAAGCGTGCAGTAATTCCCTTGTTTATTTTTGGCTTTAAACAGCACCAAAACAGCCAGACTCTACTTTGTACTGTAACGTTTTCCTGTTTTGCTAAAAAAAACAATTTTTAAAATGTGAGTCGGTACCCAAAAATGAGACATGTTAATTATATTTAAAAAAGTAAATTGAAATTTTTAATATAAAATTTAAAAAGCTACAAAGCTAGGACAGGGGTCTGCAACCTTGACAATCCAAAGAGACATTTCTGCCCCTTCATTCACTAAATTAAAGCCACAAACTGTGATTATCAACTGGGGGCCCATGGACCACTTTAAATTCACTGGAGGAGACTTTTCAGGCCAGTAGGAGACAAAATAAAACAAAAAATGTCTGACTTTTAACAGTTATTGATATTTTTTACATTTTAAGACAAAAGAAAAGACCGGATTTTTGTAAAAATAATGTTTTTTTTGTTTGTTTGTTTTTTTGACTGTGAAAAATTTAAGTAACCTACTTAGAAGATATTAAGCATAAAGTTAAAGTGAGCATGTTTTACTCATTGTATCAGTACTATTCACAAATTCGCAAAAGAAATGACATGAAACTAGGGGTGGACAATATGGCTCAAATATAATATTGTGATATTTCAGAGCAATCTGACGATAATTATAAATTCTGTGATATAACAACAAAAAATAAAAAATAACACCCACCCAATTGCATTGCAGTATTATCTAAAAACTTTTTTAAAAGGTTGATTTTACTGATTTTACTTTATTTTGTAGAGTCTGTTTCCCCTTTTTTCTCCATTTGTTTGATACTTTTGACTGTGTGGGTGTCGGTAGTTCAGTTATCGCTTTTTTTTAATTTAGAGGTATTTTTGGCTAGGCAGATCGTCACCTGGGAAGGCACGACGGTCCTGTATAGGATTGGGTCGGCCTGGGAGACGTTTTGTTCATTTCCGCCGCACCCACCTGTCCCACAATCCTTTGAACTTTCTCTTTTTAATTTATTTTTTTGTTTCTTTAAGGACGCTGAGCAGGAGAAGGCAGGTCTTCACAACGGAAGTTGCTGTTGCTTCTCCTGCTCAGCGTCCTTAAAGAAACAAAAAAATAAATTAAAAACGGCTTGAAGACCTTTCTTTTCAACCGAGCATACTCTGCCTCCTCATGATTCTACTTTTGATCTTAGTTGATACTGTTATTGATTTTACTTGTTCTATTACTTGTTTTATTGACATTTAATTTCTGTTGCACCGTGTAGCACTTTGAGATTTTCATTAATGAAAAGTGCGTTATAAATTGAATTCATTATTATTATTATTATTATTAAAGTATTCAGTCTCAAAGTATAAAAAAATAAAAAAGATCCTTCTGATATTTAGATTGAAAAAGTCTGCACTAAATGTAGAACAGAAAAAAATCCACCACAAAAACTAAAGTGCAGGTGCAATTCCCAAAAAACTAAATGAAATGAAAGCTTAGATCTGTTGAGCATAAATGTAACATACAACAAAAATATGTTGCCTTTAAATGAGGTACCCAAAACTTGTGGCAAATGCTGAAAACAAATGAAATGCTGCTTGAAAGGATTGATCAGAACAGCCATGAGCCAATTTCCTGATCCTCAGGAAAGTATCTGGTCTCGAGGTTTGAGCTGAGTTCCCAGTCGCTGTTAATATAGTGCACAGTCATAGACTCAGGTGAGGCTCCGCGGTCTGACTTGACTGAGCTCAGCCCAGATGTGTCTGTGTCCCACCCCCCACTCTAAAACAGTGCTCAGCTCAGATGTCTCCGTTCATGCCTTCACCTTTACAACTTGAATATCGCATCATGACCTATGTGAGCGTAATCCACTGTGTGGTGGGATGACGTATTTACGCCATGAAATTAGCATATCATGATATAATTTTTTTTCCAAGGCAAGCTTTTTTTTACCGGTATTATCGTGAATGACATGATATGGCCCGGCCCTACATGAAACTGTTAAAACTAAAGAAATGACATGAAACTGTTAAAAATAGCAGAGGTGTTTTGGTTTTGGTCAAAGTTTAAAAGAGCCGCTGCAGAGCAATCAAAGGGCCACATTTAGCTCCAGAGCCACAGGTTGCAGACCCCTGCGATAGGAGCTACAGGTAATCAAAACACTGAGCTAATTTTTAAAGACTTTTTGCTCACAGAAATACATCTTAAATGCAACAATAAAAAAAACAGCTATTTCTTATATTACTGTTAAAATAGTTTAGTTGCTAAGTTGCTACTTGATCATAAAATGAAATCAAGTCTATAAAAAAGTATTTATAAAACTGTAATTTTTAATAAGAGATAATGTTCACATTATATAGCCTATATTATGTTGCCTAATAAAATATTTAAGTGACGACTGACGCTTTCACAACTTATCCTAGTAGAGGAAATAACAGTAATGTTGCTTGATATTAGTGTAATATGACATGTGTAGGTGTGAAAAGAAATAAAAACATAACAAGTGAAGCATCTCATACAACAATAATCCAACTTGGTGACCTTTCCTTAAACATAAATCCACGTTCATCAATAGAAAATAACACCAATGTCATATCAAACATTATTTTTAATTAAGATTTTGTATTAATTTACTGTTTGACTAATACAGGTAGTCCTCGAGTTACGAATGAGTTCCGTTCCTACGGCCGTTCGCATGTCGAAAATCTCCGTAAGTCGGAAAACACACGAGCCGCCACTTATACACGTACATGTACGGTACTGTACAGTTACCAAGTTACCAAGCACTTCGCCTATCCTAACACAGTACCCTACATAATTATCAAAAAACACATACAGTACATTTGGAGCCATAATGAAGGGGGAAAAAAACAGTTAGCATGTCTGTTAGCATGTTAGCTCGTTGCACGTCCGAGCTCTGCAGCTTCCAGCTGCTTCACGCGGTCCAAACTGTTTGTAACTTCATGTTAGCTCCATACATTTGGAGCCATAATGAAGGTAAAAAGAGTTAATAACTTACTGGGAGCTGGTGAAGCCGTTTCTCCGCGTTAAAGCTGATGTATGTAACTTATTTTTTAAACATATTTCTTCACTCTGCCACTATCTAATGATAGATTGATGTTTGACAGGTAATCTCTGAAAAAAACTATAGTCCTCTGGCGTCTCCCGGTGGTAATAAAAGCATTTATAAAAACCAAAGCGTCCCGTGGTTAACCAGCCAATAAAAACAGAGCTTCTAACTTCTCACGCTCCTAACCCACGCCCACTGTCATCCCGCAGCGGCCGCGCAGGTTCTTGTTGAAATAATTGCAAAGCGATGCAGGACTGTTTTATATGTGACACAAATGTATTAAATTCCCCTTCTTCATCCCTTATCTGGACTTTTCTTTTGTTTTTTTGCCAAAAGTCAAGTGATCGCTCCCTCCTCCTCCTCTCCTCTCCCTCCGCTGAGTGCAATGAATGAGGAAATGACTGACGTTGTCACGAGCGAATTAAACTCAGGTTTTACGTGGCTGCTCGAGTCCCTGCAGATTTTCTGGTGTTCTGGTGTGCTGGACCAGCGCTCCATGGTTTTATTTTATTTTTTTAGAACGTTTTATTAACATATAAACACAGAATATGCAGCGGCTCCGAGATGAGCTGACAGCGGAGGCGGAGCTGATCTCAAGTTCAGCAGACCACGGGGGAGCAGCCATATATGGCTCTGAGGGGGAGGGAGCAGAATGCTTTTCCCTGTTGAAAATTTTTCTAAGTGCCAGCATATTCCAGAAACTGCAGAATGCAGCATTAACATGTTAGCTCCCGGCCTCAGCAGTCCTCTCCGCCGCCCATCGGCTCCGTCTCCCCGGTGGGGCTGGCGTTAGCATGTTAGCTCCGGGTGCCACCAACATCCAGGCCACCAAGCCGTTCGTCCGCGTTTTAGCATGTTAGCTCCGGGTGCCACCAACATCCAGGCCGGCCAAGCCGTTCGTCCACCTGAGACGTCCACAGAGTTCACCGACCGTTTCCAGCTCATTTATCCAAGCAAAGCAATCTCTGATCGGACAGACGGTCTGTCCAAAGCCGGCTGTCGAAGCCGGAGGTAACCGAAGCTAAACGACAACTGCCGAACACTGACGAAAACTGCCAAACACATGCCGAAAACCGCCAAACACATGCCGAAAACTGCCGAACACTGCCGAAAACTGCGTAATCGGCTTCAAAATAATAATACAGTAATAATAATAATAATTTATTTGTAAAGCCATTTAAAACAACCACAGCTGCAACAAAGTGCTGTACACATAAAATCAAAACATTTTAACACATAAAATAAGATTTTTCAACAAAAAAATATTTATATTTTTCATATTTTTATTAATAAGATGCGTTCGTAACACCGAATTACCGTAAATTGAGACCGCTGTAAGTCGAGGACTATTAGTGAATCTGTAAAGGTCTTACAGGCATCAGATGGGACACAATGCTATTTTGAACTTTGAATGAGCATGTGAGGGTCACCAACACCCACATGCTCAACCAGCCAGGGCAGGAAGATGAGTGTGATCTCATGTCACAGTACCTACGTGAGCAGTTCACAGATGAGGTGGATCCAGATTCATCTGTGCTGACTGCAGTCGCCTCTCTCTCAGCACAGCGCAGAAATAAAAACATGCCGTTTAAAAAGTTGTCAGTCCGACAGCGCTCACATTCATACCCGCTGACTGACATTCATGCGATGACTCAGGGAACAGGACCGCAGCCGAAAGAGCAAACACCTCCCACCTGATCTCAGCAGCACCAACACTCTGTGTCTCAGGGCAACACTTGGCGCCCTCTGATTTTGGCACCTTGGCCTGTTCTGGTTCGCTTTCACCTGCTCTACCACTAAGAATGAGAAAAAACATTTGACGCAGCTGTGCTTAGAAAAGTTTTATCCACCACTCATCCAATACATACTGTTCGAACTGAGTGTTCCCCTGAAAAGTTACTAAAAATTACTGCTTTTGATAAAACAGCAGATAAATTCAAGCTCAGAAAGCCCAAAAGCTGTGGGTTAAACTAGCTGGCAGAATTGTGTGAAAGCATCGTTTTATTCCACATACAGCGCAGATTCTAATACGAATCCTAACATTAACAATCCTAAATTAAGAAAAAAAAGCAACATAGGGTTAGCGGTTCTTGCATTTTAAAATAAAGCATGCAATCCAAACCTTGAACACGTTTGTCTTCATAAGAAATTACGAGATCCCACACAATTAATTAGCTCTCAGTGTGTGTGTTATAGATGGTGCTCAGCTGCTACCACAGCATCTTACAACTCCATATCTGTATTACTGACTGGAGTACACTTTTTGTTGGCCAGGTTTATTAGCTGTGGTCATCATGGATTAGACTGACTCCAAATGTTAATCAGTTGGAGACATATTTGTACATTAAATTATTACTTTCTGATTTTCATTGCATTCCATCCAGTGCTACAAGAGATATTTTGCCAACAGACAAACATAGATGACTCCAACATGTAATGCCAAAGTTTTAAACTAATATATTGTGCAATGTTTAGCACTTGGATTATATGTTGTGATGAGTTGCTGCACATTTCTTCGAAATTTAACAAGATAATCACCTAAAACAATAGTTTGCTCGACATTATAGTAACGGTGCGTCTCAGTTTAACTTTTTCTTAAAGACCGTGTAAAGTGAAATTAAATGTGTGTTTTGAGTTTGTCACACGGCATAAATATGTGTTATTAATCACCCATATAAATCTGACTGATTAAAAACATTGTTTTCCTTATAAAATTAAGTCTCAAAAATAATGAAAAAACATAATTGTGCCCTGGTCTGAAACGCTGGGGGCGTGTCAGCGCGTGGGCGTGGTTTCAGCGCAGTACTGCCCCCGTGTCCTGCACCCTGAAGATGTTCGCGAAGGCTGGCAGCCTAATAGGAGTTCTCCAGCCCTACTCATTTGAACCTCCAGATAAAAATATAGGAAACCAAAGAGGTCAGTGAAAAGCAATTGTCAGCAAAATATTCGTCAAACTTTTTATTTTCTTAGAATGTGAGCACACAATGTGAAATCACACAGATACATAACAGCAGCTGTGCGCGGGGGACGTGAGGTCCACTCTGTGTGGGACGGTGTGTCCACTCTGTTTGTCAGTGGCTGCGCGCGGGGGACGTGAGGTCCACTCTGTGTGTCAGTGGCTGCGCGCGGGGGACGGTGTGTCCACTCTGTGTGTCAGTGGCTGCGCGCGGGGGACGTGAGGTCCACTCTGTGTGTCAGTGGCTGCGCACGGGGGACAGTGTGTCCACTCTGTGTGTCAGTGGCTGCGCGCGGGGGACGGTGTGTCCACTCTGTGTGTCAGTGGCTGTGCGCGGGGGACGTGAGGTCCACTCTGTGTGTCAGTGGCTGCGCGCGGGGTGCAGGAACGAGGGATGCAGGAACGAGGCATAATTGATTAGCTAGCTAACAATGAACAAAATATCTATGCTATTGCTATCTGATGCTATCTGCGATTCGCAAGTGAATGGCTCCACCGATGCGAAGAACGAATTTATACGGCTGGAGCTGCAGGGGGTGGGGCTTTAGACTGCGTGACGAAACGCGGTCACATTTAAACCACGCCTAAAAAATCCTGAAGCAGACATATCTTTAAACAAAGTTTGATCTATAACTCCAAAATTAATTGAGCTACAATTTTGAGACTTTTTACTCATTTACAAGATTACAATTATGACATTTATAATGTTTATTGAAGAAAATATTGAAATTCACTTTACATGGTCTTTAATAAAAGGATTTTAATGATCAAATCAGCTGAAGTTTAAAAATATTTGTTCCGGGAGTGCGCATAGGAAATCAGGAAGGAGGAATGCTGCGTATTTCTTTGAAATGTAACAAGATAAGCACCTGAAACTATTATTTGTTTGCTCAACATTAAAGTAAAGGTGTGTCTCATTTGAACTTTTACTTAATAAATACACTTCAATTGTCCAATTAGCTGAAATTCGCCGAAGCAGCGCAGTGGAATGAAGCTGATTTGATGGTTGCTCCAAGCGAGCAGAACGAAGGTGGCAGGCTATGTGGCAAGCCGATTGTTTCATTAATAGCCACTTTTACCTATTACATGACACAACAGCATGCCATACAACTCGAGTGCCATCTAGCGACTGAAAATGTTAGTGTTTAATATTTCAGTCAGAATGAATGAAAACGGTCATATCTCAGCCAAAAATAGGTTTATAAATATGGGGAAAATAAAAACAGAAATACATCGCCTCGGCGTATGAGTCACAGGGCATGCAAATTATGCAAAAATCTGCGACTTATAGAGCAGAAAATATGGTAATTGCAAAGATTAGCACGATCAGTTGGTGTGTAAATTATAAGCATGGGGTGAGTCTCAGCTACTACCACACTAAATCTCATCCGTCAAAATGACTGTGTCATCAGGCATCATAGCTTGTTCTCATACACACTAAAATTGCAAATAGGCTATTTCCTGATGAGAATTATTGAAAATGAGTGTGGAGGAGACGCTGCGATGTGACGCCGTGTGTTTCGTACCGACCTTTGTGCTGTATGACGGAGGAAGAGGGGACGCCATGTGTATGAAGAAAGCTGAGTAAAATCCACACTCAGAGCCAGAGAGAAAATACAAATGTGATGTAAGGGAGATGAGAGGAGCGAGGCAGAGGACTGAGGGATTCGAGAAGATGAAAGAGAAAGCGTCAGAGGGTAACAGTGTCAACTGACACAAATTCTCCAACTCGTGTTGAACTGTGAAACGTTTCAGAGGGAAATTCCCCCAACCCAAACAGTAACACACAAACACACCGAAGCGTATAGAAAACTGCAGAAAACGACCAAACGAAACACACAACAGTCCCGATGTGTATGCGTGTGTGCAAGAATAAACATCCCACTCATTAGGAGACACCACCCTGTCAGAGAACTTCACCCCCACCACCAAAGACTGTGCAGATGCTGTGACATACCCACTTTAAAAGACACACAAAGCAATTAGCTAAAGCAATAAACGCCAAGCCAGTTGCCTCATACTGACAGAACATAGGGTATGAATGAACAACACGAATCTACACATTAATCAGTTCGTCTTTCTGAAATACAAATGTATACTGAATACTGAAACTATCTCGTCTTTGTTCTGTCAGGCTTTTAATGATTCCACTCAACCAGGGCCTTTTGTGAGCAAAATCAGAACACCTTTTAGCGTTTTAGTAGCTTCAAAGCTTCCGAGCTGCTCATTGACACGCACAAAAATAGAATTGTCAACAAGTTTTGCTTTTAGTTGGTTTCTTGTTTCACATTTGAGCCGTTTTAGAAAATGGAAATGTGACTGTATGTAAGATGGCAGCGCTGAAAGGAGTAGAGGCATCTGAAAATTTGTTGGATATCGGCTCGACTGATCAGTTATTTTCGACCAACGTGTCACATCACAGCACCAAACAGCGAACCACGTGTGCTTTGTGGAAAGTTGACTGAAACTGATTAAAACAGCAGCAAAAGAGATTAAAATACCGTACGGTAAAACCACCACAGAGTGAAGCTGGTACCTACTGTACGGTCTGACTGCAGCAGAAAAGGCTAATCTACCTCACGATAAGGGCTTGTCTGTGATTCTCAGCTTCAGATTCTTTCCCTGAATCGCAAAGGTCTCATGTCCTCCTACACAAGCACACGGCTTATCTTTGATTTGTCATGTTTCTAATAAAGTGCACAATGAAATGGTGCGATTTGTTTTACTTTAAAGGTGCAGTCTGCAGTTTCTGTAGAACTCAGCACTTAGAAAAATTTTCAAAAGGCAAAGCATTCTGATCCCTCCCCCTCAGAGCCATATATGGCTCTGCTCCCCCTTGCTCTGCTGAAATTCAAATTCAAGCTCTGTTTTTATTGGCTGATTCAAATTCAAGCTCTGTTTTTATTGGCTGATTCAAATTCAAGCTCTGTTTTTATTGGCTGATTCAAATTCAAGATTCAAATTCAAGCTCTTTTTTTTATTGGCTGGTTAACGGCGGGTCACTTTTTAGAAATGCTTTTAGTAACACCTGGAGAAGCAAGGGGACTATAGTTTTTTCAAAGATTACTTTGTCTAACATCAGTCTGTCAGGAGATAGTGACAGAAATATGTTAAAAATGTATTTTTAGAAAACTTACAGGCTGCACTAGAGAAACTGCAGACTGCACCTTTAAGCAGCACTTCCTGCAGGAGAAGGATCTGAATAGCTAAAGCTAGCGCTAAATAGCTAGCTTAATGGCTAGTTTTAGCTTCATCGCAGCACAAAGGTGTGCGCAAAAAGGCTGATGCAGCAGTGAGAAATAACCCATTTAAGATAGAATCATTCTCGACCTTGTGTTTCTAGGTTGTGGTGAGTCAGCTCTAGATTTGCATGATTTTTTAATGATGTTAAACAATGCAAGCATAAACCTGTTGAAAAGTTAATGGAAACTTCTACATTAAGATCGTTTTGCAGAAAATTAAGATAAGCCTTATCATCCAGAACAGGTAGTCTTGAATAGAGCGTTTCGTTTTTACTCTGCTAAAGAAACAAAGTGGGAATAAATAAAAATTCCTCCCTTGTATTGCCTCTCAGCGTAGCTGCCTTATATTTATGTAGTTTCACTTTTTACAGATCAAGAAAGTTTTAAAATCGGCTCTAAAAAAGGTCACGGCTCTGATGCTACACATAACAGAATTGTCAAATTGTACTCAGAAATGCTACAATCTGTTTTTTTTTTCTCTTTGCAAATAAAACAAAGCACAAAGGTGAGAGTAAAGAGGTGCAGAAAGCCTCTGTGGCTGTCTGTCTTCTTCCTTTAATGGTTTCCTGTTTGCTGCTGGCTGCACGTTTGCCAGCATGTTCACCTGTCCTACCGACCACCGCAGTGACATTAACAGAAAATGTCACCTTGATGGATAGAGAGACCTTCAGGTTCACAGCGGATTCATGTTGATTTCTGCAGTTGTCAGTGTGAATTTACAGCGGTGCTTTAAAGTTTGTGAACCCTTTAGAATTGTTTATATTTCTGCATAAATATGACCTAAAACATAATCAGATTTTCACACGTCTTAACTCCCGGAATAGCATGGCCCTCGCCTTCCTGCACAGCTCCGCTCAATTCTCATTTCCCTTCACTGCCCTTCACCAGTACGAAGCAAAGTGAAGGACAAGGGTCTGGTTTTAACCAGGCTAGGTGAGCTGCTACCCTGCGGAGGAAACTCACCCCCACCACCTGTAACTGCGATCTCATTCTTCTGTCACAGAGCTCGTGACCATAGGTGAGGGTAGGAACGTAGACCGACCAGTAAACAGTAGAGCTGGGCGATATCTCAACATTTAAAAAAAATATCAATATATATATATATATTATATTTATTTTTTTTGTGATATAAGTTGAGACTATATCAATATAAAACGATAAAGTTTTATACTTGGAAATCCTCCTGCTGTCTCTTTCTCCTACGCAGCCCCCCTTGAATACAAACCCAGCCCTCAGCGGCTCCTTAGTGGCTAACAAGATGGCTAACGCTTTAGCCGTCTTGTTCCACAGCTGAGGGTCCATGGGATATGATAAGCTTTGCCACCTCTCCCTGTGCCTCTCAAAAGGCACAGTACGGCTAAAAGAGTTCTGACCCGTTTTTTATTTAATTTTTTATTTTCAGGGAAGGAGGCTGAGGTCTGTCGGACCTGCAGTTTCACACATGCTTACTAACGTGTAGGCAGCACATCTGAATGGACTATAGCACCTTTCTATCTTATCAAGACACTCAAAGCTCTTTACAACACAATCTGTGCCCTCATTTACCCATTCATACAGCACTCTACTAGATCTATACTGTACAAGGACTATTCAGTGCTTTAGCACATTCATACACTGATGATGGGACACACATCGGAGGCAATGAGGGGTTCAGTGTCTTGCCCAGGGACACCTCAGCATGGGGCTGCTGGTAGAATCAAACCCCCAACTCTCCCATTGGAGGATGACTGCTCTAGCCTCACAGCCACAGCTGCCCCCAGCTGACAAGAATTACTATTTAATACTGTATATCTAAATACATGTCTAAAAAACAAACTATTTTGTATATATAAATAGTTAATTTTTTAGACATTTATTTGGTAAAGTTACAGCTCTTTACTATAATGTGCCTGTGTGACAACTGGGACAAAGCTTTGACTCAGAAATATATTGTTGTTATGGAAAGGGAAAAATATTGAGATACACACAGTATTGCATATCGCAATTTATCTTAAAATATTGAGATATTAATTTAGGTCCATATCGCCCAGCCTTAGTAAACAGAGAGCTTTGCCTTACAGCTCAGCTCTTCACCATAATGGACCGGCACAGAGTCCGCGATGCTGTAGACCACTATGTCAAAGTGCCGCCCCGGGGGCAAAATCCGGCCCGCGAATTAATTACTTATGGCCCCCTGGATACATTTTTTTGTTTGTTTTTGTGATGGCCTCCTTTCTCCCCTTACAGCCATCCTCTCCACACCATTTTTATGAAATACTTATTCTAGTAATTATCTAGTGGAGTCTTTTATTATTATTATTTATTTATAATATAAGTGGGCGGCCGTGGCGTAGTGATAATGGCAGTCGTCCCCCGATCGGAAGGTTGGAGGTTCGAATCCCGGTTCCCCACACCATGTGTCGTTGTGTCCCTGGGCAAGACACTTAACCCCGAGTTGCTCCCGGTAGGACTGGAAAGCACCTTGCATGGCAGTTTGCCACTACCGGTGTTTGAATGTGTGTATGAATGGGTGGATGGTTGGTATTGTAAAGCACTTTGGGGCCTCTGATAGGGGGCTGGAAAGGGCTATATAAATAAGCTCCATTTACCATTTACCATAATATATTTGTTATAAACAGCTACATTATAAAACAATGTAAAATACTAAAAGCAGGAACATGTCTGTGTTGATTTATGCCAAGAACTTAGCAGATGTAAAGCTATTTAATATTTTATTTAATTCATTTATTCATTCATTTAAAAGAGATTAAATAAAACAAATTAATCAAAAAGAAAACATTGAATGAAAAGAGTGCAGAAAGAAGAAAAAAAATCTTATATTACCCCATTATAATAAACATTGAACCAGTCCGGCCCTTGGCTTGTAGCAAATTTGTTTTTTTGGCCCTCGGTGTATTTGACTTTGACACTCCTGCTGGAGACACTGCACCAATCCCTTTGTCAATCTCACGCTCCATCGTTTCCTCACATGTGAACAAAACCACAAGAAACGTGAACGCCTCTTATTGAGGACAATGATCCAATATTACATATTTGTGAGTGGGAAAAGTATGTGAACATCTGGGATTAGCTGTTAATTTGAAGGTGAAATTAGAGTCAGGTGTTTTCAATGGCCATCTTGAACGGAGTTAACTCCAACTGTTGTCATCACTCTTTGTTAAAATCAGGTCTCTCTTGTAAATGAGTCCTCGAGGCTTAATGGGATTAATTGTCTAAACAAAGGTTGAATGAATGAATGAAAAAAAGTTAATCAGTTGTAGATGTCAAACTAATTACTTAAAGAAAGTTTCACTAAAACTAATTTGATAAATCATGAGGAATTTTGCTAACAAACAGACACTCTGTTCAGAAATCACAACGATAATAACTTACATGCTCTGGTGTTCCCATCGTTGCTGTCCTTATTACAAGTTTCAACTAGCACGAAGCAGTGAAGTCCAAATTAAAACATGACACACTGGCAGCATATCGTTCTGGACTTCCCTACAAGCCAAACTGTTCAAAGTGAGTCACTCAGCCTGTTGCCGTGACTCACCATTAGAGGCAAAAAACCCGAAAAACTGCAAACACGCTGTGCTTGCATGCATGAATAACACTGTGTTTGTGTGGCGTCAGTGCCATCGCACTGTGTGCATCTGCTGCCGTGAAAGCAGGGCGAGCATTAAGGTCAACTCGGTTACAGGAGTGCATTATTTGGAGCTGGCCCTCCTCCACCTCCTCCTGCGGGCCCATGCATCGAGGGATCCGTGCTGCTGGAATGCAGTAACAGTCACAGAGGGACGCACGCTCACCACATATTGTGAATCAAAACCCAAACCTCTGTTTCATTAGGCTCCTGTCATTGCAGACTCTCACACTGCTCTATAAATATGCTCGTCTCCCCCCTTCAAATTTGTTTTCCCTCTGTGTGTTTTTTTCTTCTAACACATGAAAATGCTCAGGGTCTGTTCCAACCTTCTGATGTGGCTCTTTATTTTGTACGTCGGCGCAACAAACCACACAATAGTGGCTCCTCTTGAATATTAAAACATTCTCTGTCAGCGTACAAAGGTCCTGAAGAGTTTTTTAAACTGGGTTACAAGCTACATAAAACTTCTCTTTGAGCCCAGCCGTTAAAGCAATGTGGGATTCGGTTGGTTAAGTTCGAGCCGGGACTTTAGGTTTAGTCACTGCACATCAGATGTGAGGCTGAAACAAATCGGGCATCCTGCTGGCTTTGTCTATTTTAAACTTTGGCATAAAAAGAGGTGCTTTGATTGGAGAAAGTGTGCTGCATTGAAACCTCAAATGTCTAATTAGTCAAAGCAAATCAAACCTAAAAAATAATTTCCGAGGGAACAACGTGAGGCTGTAAAGGTTCTGAGTGAATCACATAAAAGGTCAAACTGAAACACGTTGCAAAGTTGGAAATATAACGTATTTTCTGGCATATCAGTCGCTGTTTTTTTTTTTTTTGCATAGATTTGTCAGTCCTGTGCCTTATACACTGACGCAACTTATATACATTTGTTTTTCCACATTCATAACACAATTTTTGACTGATGCTTTAAATTTCGAAGAACCGCAACAGCGAATCTTCCCGTGTGTGCTCGCCTCATTCAGCTGGTGCAGGTGGAGGAACACTGGAGAGCTGCGGCTCCGGCCATGATGGATGGATGGATCATGCCATGCCGCCCAGGCAAAATGAAGCTGTTTTAACCATTAAATAAACGCATAATAAACACATAATACACAACGGGTCAGCGGTGAAGCATAATAAAATATGACTTATAGGCCCAAGCGACTTATATACAGGTGGTCCCCGACTTACGAGGACATCGACTTACGAAGTTCCGACTTTACGAAGTTATCATATTTAATAAAAAATATGAAATGGAGAAAAAAATGTTTTTTTTTGTGTGTTTAAATGTTCTTAATTTCATGTGTACAGCACTTTGTTGCAGCTGTAGTTGTTTTAAAGGCTTTATAAATAATAATAATTGTAAAAATAATCATTTTCAATCATATTTGTGCAGCTTCCGGGGGATTCCGGAAATGCCGCAGTGTCCACCATTTTACGTTTAGTTCCAGTCACGGCAGCTGCCAGCTGGCTTTGGAGGACCGTGTGTCCGATCAGAGGTTGCCTCATACGGATAAATTAGCTGGAAACGCTCGGTGAACTCTGTGGAAGTCTCAGTCCCAGAGCAGCAGCCGCCGATCGCTCCCACCACACCGGCCGACACCAGCAGCTCATGGGCTGGGCTAACATGCAGCTAATGCAGGAGCTAACGCGGGCGGGAGAAGCAGCCGCGGATTGTTCCGCCGATCGCTTCCACCACGTCGCCCGACAACACCAGCTCATGGGCTGGGCTAACACGCAGCTAATGGAGGAGCTAACGCGGGCGGGAGCAGCAGCCGCGGATTGTTCCGCCGATCGCTTCCACCACGTCGCCCGACAACATCAGCTCATGGGCTGGGCTAACACGCAGCTAATGGAGGAGCTAACGCGGGCGGGGACACCGAGCCGACAGGCCGTGGAGAGGCCATCTGCGTCCGGGAGCTCGTCTCGATGTCCGCTTGGCAGCTTAAGATGTCGGGGGACACTGAGCTAACGTGGAGAAACAACGCCAACACCCTTTTGGATGGGCTAACATGCTAACGAGTGCAGCTAATGGTGGGGGCTAACATCAGCTAACGCGGCTCAGCTTGTTTTGGATGGACGAACACCGCGGAGAAACGGCTTTCAGTAAGTTATTAACTCTTTTTCTGGCTCCAAATGTATGGAGTTAACAAGCTAACAGTCCTTCCTGTAAACAGTTTGGACCGCGTGGAGCAGCACGAAGCTGCGGAGCTCGGTCGTGCAAGAGCTAACAAGCTGCAGCTCAAAGTAAGAAATTTATTTTTTATTTTTTATGTATGTGTTTTTTAATAATTACAGTATGTAGCTGTGTTAGGATAGGCGAAGTGCTTGGTAACTTGGTAACTGTTCATTACCGTACATGTACGTGAATCAGTGGCGGCTCGTGCGGTATATACAGGTGGTCCCCGACATACAAAATTTTGTCTTACGAATGCTTCGCAGTAACGGAACTCGCTCGTAAGTCGGGGACCACCTGTATATGTTTTTTTTTCTATTCATGATGATTTTTTTAACTGATTTGACTTATACGCCAGAGAATACGGTACATAGAAAATGATATAAGTACAGTAAGTTAAATGGTGAAGCTTAAAGTTTAGTTTTTTATGTATGTTGAAAGCAATTCTAAAATGTGGGTCACACTCAACATAAACAAAGCATTTAGATGAATTTGCCAACATGGAAGCTGAAGTTACATCTGACCTACATTATGCTAGCGTAGGTCAGTTATTATTTCAGTCAACTATTTTCTGTCATTTTGGCTGTTTTCATAGGATAACAAACTCAGGTGATCATAGTCATAAATTTTGCTTATGTATTTTCAATTTAAGGACACGTTAACCATCAATATAGGGGAAAAAAATGTGGGTTTTGTTTCTTACTTTATCTTTTTTCCTGCCTGCAGGTACATTAAAGGTGCAGAAACACATACAAGTTTTTTTTTCTGCTGACCCTGGCATCCAGCCCAACATTTAACCACTAAAAAAAGAACAACAAAAGAAAGAGATGAGATGTAACAACGTGATCAAATACTTTGCTTTCTCAGGACACACTTAGCTTTTTAAACCACACTCTCAGTGTTGCTGCCTGGTTAACTTACAGATGTGGCGCCATCCTCTGGCCCACACTTACATCACAGTCCCCAACATGAAGATCCACCAAAACATTTTGGGACTAATGACCTTGAAATGTCTGAAACATAGAAAAGATGTGTCACTTTGCTTTTATTATCTTCATGCTCCTTTCAAACGTTCCTCAAATGCCATCCCACCCAGCCTGCTCGCCTCTTCGCTCTCTCTTGTCACTTTCTCTGTCCTTGAATGGACCCATAAACTTATGCAGGCAACGACAAGAAAAAAGAATGAACACACATGTTCAAAGAAGTGTTTGTGGTCGCGAAGCTCTTATTTAGCAGTCGAACTGAGTGCATAGTATTTACACACGTCTGTATCGCAGCTTCAGCTTCATGTGCTTGAGTGTGTCATCGTGTGAAGGCCCAAATCCATGCCTTGAAGGAAATACAAAGTCGTGAAGAAAGATGCAAAGACAGCAGAGCTGCAACAGTGTGTGCATGTCATTACCGACCTCGCCCATGTTAGAGTGGGGGAGAAAAAAAGTGGTGACAAGAAGAAAGAGAGAAAGAAAGCAAGTGTAAAACCTCGGCAGGCGAAATGAAGAAAAGGCTCAACAAGAAAAACTTTTAAAAGTCAAACTTGGGGATTTTAAGAGGATCTTTGATGTGCATCAGAAGAGGGAAGCAGCCTTGTGACTGGGACGACAGTAATTTTAAGTCAAAGCAGAAGGCTGGCTGAATGGCTGCCTGACTGGCTGCCTGGCGGACTGCCTGGCTGACTGACTGTGGTCTTTGATGGCGCTGCTCGTTTGAAGTGGTTTTCGGGGGATGGGAGCAGAGTTTGGTGTCAGTGGGACAGGGGAGGCGCTCGTGGAGTAACGGGAGGGAGGCGCATGATGGCAATCGTACATTTGCCGGGGTAGTCCAGGCTGGGAAGAGAAAATATGAGGGAAATATGAAAGAAAGAGTGTGAAGAAGTGAAAGATTTTAGATACATGGTGATAAGGATGGCTTCAAGGGGGAGAACCACAACTAGGCAGATGCACACAAAAAGGAGTAAAAAGCTTAACTGAGGGAGCAAAAAGAAAAGAAGTACAATCCGTAGCTTCATTTTCAGATCTCGACTTCTTTATTAGGTCCCAGAGGGGCAATTCATTTACAGCAGGTAATGGTAGTGAGATGGCCAACACGTTCATACAAACTATAATATAAAACAGGATAAAAGAATAAAAATTACCTCCATTACAGATTAAATTGCAGGTGGTCCCCGACTTACGCACGAGTTCCGTTCCTGCGCACCGTTCATAACACGAAAATTCGTAAGTCGGAACGCATAACACGTGTCGTTCGTAAGTCCGGATTTTTGGTCGTAAGTCGGAAAATGTATGCTAACGCTGCGCCGCACACCCGTTTTTCAACATGAGACTGAACAAGTGTACATACTGGTTCATAAACATGCACAGAACTTTCTTTACAAATGGTTAGCTAACACACTTTCATTCTAAAAACACATACCAGTGCTGTATTTACTGTACAACTGTACTGTTCGTAAGTCTGTTCGTAAGTCCGGAACATCGTAAGTCGAGGCCGTCGTAAGTCGGGGACCACCTGTACATGAAACATTTCAGAAGGTACAACTTAATAAGAGCAAACAGTTCATCCTTAAAAACATTAAGTAAGATTCAAGATAAGAATACATAGAAAAGGAGATAATCTTTAAACCTAGTTTTTGTTTAAAAATCCAATAACTGAGGGGATGAAGGAGTTTTTTAATCTGTTTGTTCTACACCTATAGGCCATATCTTCTGCCTGAAGGCAGAAGATTGAACTGAGCGTGTGAGGATGAGTGGGATCTGCCAATTTTTTTTTTTTTTGCTTTGGATATACCGTAGATCTGGACTTAAATACTGTAGATCCATGATGTCGTTCATTTGAATCCCTATTATTTTCCCGCATTCTTTGATAACACACTGTGAACGATTACGGTTTTTCAAGTTCAACAACCCAAACCAACAGAGAAACGAAAAAGTGAGGACAGATTCAATAAAACAGCTGTTGAACATTTTCATGAAAGTGCAGTCAACATTTAAGCTCCTCAGCTTCCTGTCCCAGCATCGGGGAGAAACACATCCACACCTGCATATTATTTGTATCATTCGGATGACGTTTCCTCCATGTGCACTGTGTGGCCTTATAAACTTTCCTTGAGGTCTGTTAATTACACAGCCGCGGTGTTGGAAAGAAAGTGGTGTTCCTTTTTGTTACTGAGCTTTTTAATACAAACCTCCTCCCCAAAAGCTTTGACATTTTGCAATACCTAAACCTGTCGTGTGTCATGAGAAACTCTCAAACTCTCCGCTGAGATAAGGCTAATCTGCAAGATTGTTACAGTGATAAATGACAAAGTGGACCAGGGGATGCTGTGCTGCTTCCGTTCAAGCAAATAGATATATTTATTTATATATTTCCGGTGTGGGGATCCTGTTCTTCATGATACCTGAGATAGAGATTAGTTTTCTTGATGAAGTGTGAGCAGCAGTGCGTTTTACTTATATGTTGGGGGGAAAAAATGCTTCATTTAAAGAAAACTGCAAGAATGATAGACCCTTTGCCAAAAAAAAGTACCTTTTAAAAAAAACTCACTATCTGTGATACATTTTCATCTATTGCTCATTTATTCCTGGTTGACTAAATGAATACCTGATTACTGTATTGCGATGAATATTTGTGTGGGAAACCTCTTTTTGAGAAACTGTTTTGAGAAACTGGTCATGTCCCACATCAAGGCAACCGTCAACATCAACGAGGACCCTCATCAATATGCATACCGTGAGAACCGATCAACAGAGGACGCCATTTCTTCCGTGGTCCACACTGCTCTCACCCACCTGGATCAGAAGGACTCATACGTGCGTCTGCTCTTTGTGGACTTCACATCTGCCTTCAACACCATGATCCCCCAAACTCTGATAGACAAACTATCTACACTTGGACTAAGCCCCTCTATTTGTAACTGGGTACTAGACTTCTTAACAGACAGACCACAGTCCGTGAAGATCCACAACTTCTCCTCGTCCACCATAACCCTCAGCACTGGCTCTCCTCAAGGATGTGTGCTGAGCCCCCTTCTGTTCACTCTGCTCACATATGATTGTACAGCCACACTTCCAGGCTGTCATATTGTTAAGTTTGCAGATGATACAGCGGTGGTGGGATGCATCACAAACAATGATGAGTCCAGCTACAGACAGGAGGTGGAACATCTGGAGAGCTGGTGCAAAGAGAATAATCTTCACATGAATGTGAAGAAGACAAAGGAGATGATTGTGGACTTCAGAAGGAACAAACACACCCATGCCCCACTGAAAATAGGTGGGTCTGCAGTGGAAGTGGTCTCCAGCTACAAATACTTGGGTGTACACATGAATGATAACCTCAGCTGGAGCAACAACACCACCAGCCTGATCAAGAAAGGTCATCAGAGACTCTACTTCCTCAGACGGCTGAGACGAGCTGGTCTGAGCAGCCCAGTTCTCACCTCCTTCTACAGGTGTGCAGTGGAGAGCATCCTGTGCTCCAGCATCAACGTGTGGCATGGAGGCTGCACAGTTGAAGAGAGGAAAGCTCTACAGAGAGTGGTGAAGGCTGCACAGAAGTCTGTTGGAGTCAGTCTCCCCACCATCACAGACATTTACACCTCTAGATGCAGGAAAAGAGCCACCTGCATCATGAAAGACCTCACTCATCCAGCACACTCACTCTTTGCCCCACTCCCCTCAGGACGGAGGTTGAGGAGCATCAAGTGTAGAACCACTAGACTGAGGAACAGCTTCTACCCTGAGGCTGTTAGACTCATGAATAAATAAAAATAAAATAAAAAATAAACACTGCAAAATATCACATTGTGCTGATGCTGATCTGTTTTCTTGTTGCTGTGTTCATCTGTGTTCATCTGTGACCATCTGCTCATACAAACTCATGTTCGTGCTGCTGTTTATTCCCACTATATTAAGCTTAGTGTATTACTAGTTGATGTTTTTCTTAGTTAATTCTAGATGTTATTACTGTTTTTCTCTTGCATTTGTTGTTGGATGTAACTGGGACCCCGTGTACATAATCTCGTTTTCATCACATGTACCACATGCGGTGCAAATGACAATAAAGACTCTCTGACTCTGACTCTGACTCTTCAGAGGCAGCTCATTCATCGGCTCCTAAATAGACTGAAACTGCCAACGCATAGATGTTCTTCATCAGGGTATAGTCATCCAAAGAAACGCAGATGGGGAGAAAAGGGAGTCGGACTGATATAAATGGTTTCAACACTTCAAGTTTCCACCGCTACAGGTGGACCAAAAGAAGAAACGTGTACTCTTCTTGATGGAATGTGTTTACTCCCTACTACAAACATGTATATTATCTCTGTTTGTGGGAGGAGCGGTGCAAACTAAAGATCAGATGAAGGTGGTACCAGGTGATCACAGGTACAGGAGATATAGAGGGGGAGATGCCGACGTCTCTTGACATGTCCAAGTTCAACATTTCCTCGTTCTTGTTTTGCAGGGATGTCTGGTACCGAGTCTGCTGAGCATGCCCAGTAGCTTTGAAGATGTATACTTTAAAGGTCCACTTACATGATGTTTGAACTATTGCATAAAATTGCTCTACATATCTTGTATCATTCAACTATGTTCGTGTGTACAAGAAAAATGATAAATCAATTTAATTTTGATTTTAAAGTGATTTTAAACTTCGCGCCGGGTTTATTCAGGGGAAATCCGATTACACACGAATGCAACATCTGTGACGTACTGTAGTATTAGGCAGAGGGCTCTGGTATTAGGTACGTCTCTTGAACGCCCCTTTTACATATTAATGGCGGACAATTTAAAACCCGACAAATTTATCAATCTAAGTGAAGATTTGAGCTATTTGTCTTCAGTTTGGGAAGCTGAAAATAGTTGGGTGATGGAACAAGAAACAGCAGGATCTAATTTAGGTCTGCAGCCATATGAGACTTACCGTTCAGGTGGAGCGAGGGGGGGTCCGAGTGGTGCAGCTTTATTTTGTCCATTCTTGACGAAGTATTTCATCTTTTGGGAAAGTGAAAAGGATGACTTGTTCACTGATGATATTAGAACACCCAAATGCGACACAACGTAACAGCATTTTTCAAGTAAAAAAAAAGGCGATCTGCAGACAGACACAGAGCCCTCTGCCTAATACTACGTCACAGATGTTGCATTCGCTTGTAATCGGATTTCCCGTGAATAAACACAGCGCAAAGCTTAAAATCACTTTAAAATCAATATTAAATTGATTTATCATTTTGCTTGTACAAACGAACATAGTTGAATGATACAACATATATATGTTGAGAGCAATTTTATGCATAGTTCAAACATCATGTCAGTGGACCTTTAAAGGTGCTTTATGTAACTTTTCTAAAAAATATATTTTTAACATATTTCTTCACTCTGTCACTATTTACTGACAGACTGATGTTAGACAGGTAATCTCTGATAGAAACTATAGTCCTCTGGCTTCTCCAGGTGGTACTAAAAGCATTTCTAAAATCCCACAGTGACCCGCCGTTAACCAGCCAATAAAAACAGAGTTTTTAACCAGCCAATAAAAACAGAGCTTCTCACTTCTCACGCCCCCGCCTGTCCCAGCCCCAGCGGCCACGCACGTTCTCGTTCAAAGGATTGCAAAGCAATGCAGGACTGTTTTGCATGTGACACAAATGTATTAAATTCCCCTTCTTCATCCCTGATCTGGACTTTTCTTTTGTTTTTTTTGCCAAAAGTCAAGTGATCGCTTCCTCCTCCGCTGACTCCATGACTGAAATGATGAGGAAATGAATGAATTTGTCACGAGCGAATTAAACTCGGGTTCAACGTGGCTGCGCGAGGCTCTGCAGATTTCCTGGTGTTCTGGACCAGCGCTCCATGTTTTTATTTTATGTTTTAGAACGTTTTATTAACATATAAACACAGAACATCGCAGCGGTTACAGTATCACAGGCGCGTTCACGAGACAGGACATGCAGTGGAGGCAGAGCTATGGAGGCGGAGTTGCAGAACAGCCGAGAGCAAGGGGGAGGGACCAGAATGGTTTCCCTGTTCAAAATTTTTCTAAGTCCTGCGTTCTCCAGAAACTACATATAGCAGCTTTAAGGTAATTATTTGTCTTTGGTTTTCTTTTCAGTAATTCAGTTTGTGCCGGACATTAATTGCAAAAGTGCCTTATCTATATTTACAGATTGATAAAGCTCCATTCCATTTGAACTTGGAAGTTTTGAGTTTCCGAGTTCCAAGTTGTAAAAATCCCTGAGTCTAACTTGGAAAGTCTGTGACTCCTGAACCGCTCCGACCTCAAAATCCAACATGGCTGACTTGTGCATGAAGAGTTGCGATCGCTTTAGCACTGATGACGTTTTGATCAGTTGCAAACTCAGCTTCTGTCAGCTTTGTCAGCTTTTATAAGTTTGCAGTCACATGCACTCCGCCCATCATTACTTCATGTTGGAGTGCAGAGACATCATCGTTATCAGCTTGTCTTGCTAATAGCAGTTAGCCTGGTCAAGTCCTACTGGTTTTAAGCTTGCAACTGGAACACCTTTTTGTGTTTTCAGACAACATTCCCACAATGGAACACAAAGCAACTCATCAGTTTGTATAAAGATTTTCTTTATTTAAGCATAATTTATAAATAATACATCAAATTTAGCAGCTTGAAACTGTTTTTATTCTACTTTCAAACCATTATTTTGGCCTTAGCACATGCTGGTGTAGATTTTCAGTCACCCATTAAAATTAAAAATGAATGACAACCAAGCAACTGTACTCCTTTTCTGTAGTTAAGGTTGTTTTGCTTCCCACACGGACGGCTTTATCAATTAGACACATCCCAAGCTTAAACCTCCCCGTTATATCTAAAAAAAAAAAAGCTAAGTCTGGTCCTCTGGACATTCAAAAAAAAGAAAGAAAAAAAAGCAAAAGACCGTTTTTTTCCTTTGTTTTGTTTTTTGAATGTCCAGAGGACCAGACTTAGCTTTTTTAGATTTTTATACCTGGATTATTGAGCATGCATCGGGGTGCTCCCTGTTATATCTTCATACATATGACCAAAACATCTCTCATGAGCCAGGTAAATAAAGACACTGATGACCCTCAGGTTGGAGGGGAGTGCGTTTAAACTGCACGTGAGTTTTTTTCCTTCATTCAATCTTTATTTGAACAGATAAGTCACATTGAGCCTCGAAGACTCATTTACAAGTGAGATCTGTTGGACCAACAATTTAGTTTAGCTGCATAAACGAATCATCTCATGCATCTTGGAATGCAACACTCCAGTTCGGATTGAGAAAGCTCCCTGGATGGGAAGCAGAACGTCTTCACCGACAGAATAAAGTCCAGTTTTTTTAAACATCTTAGCGCTGTTTAACAGATTTGTACATTTTAGGTAATGATGAATTTTTGTTCTTGTTATTTATTCTATGTTTCAAAACAAAGTTCTTGTTGAAATCAAAAACATATTTTCTTCCAGGGACTCGTCAAAGATGTGATGGTAAAGTAGATATTAATTTAAAAAATATTGGAAATGTTTCAAGTCAACAAAGGGTTTATAAATCATAACATTATAGTCCCTGGCTACTTCGCCGTTTGACTTTCGTGGACTCGCTCTTTCACGGTTTTTCAACGATTGTCAACTTTAATATTACTCACGTGATTGGGACCGTACAGATGAAAAGTTTACAGAAAATAAATACAACGGACCGGAGCCACCATTTTGTAGTTTTCTTTTAAAGGAGAAATGAAAAGTGTTTTTAAGCTAATAGTAGTCTAATGAAAAGCATAAAATAAGCTTGTTGAGAAATTTTCACAAGTTAAAAATGTCATCCTAACTCAAATTTAGACTTTGCAAAGTGAAAAAATTCTCATCTGGTGTTTTTGACCCCCCTCCCCCTGCCTGCTCTCCGTCCCCTGAATATGACGTAGGCAGTGCAACGGTCGTCCCTCATACAGTTATATTAGTGTGTGTATCTAGTTGTGGACAAAAAGGTTTCAGAGTGTAGCAATTAGGGATGCAGCAAAAATAATCTATTTTTTAAAGAATCAAGATTCTTAGTCCTGGCAATTCAGAATAGATTCTAAAAGCCCCAAAATCGATTTAAAAACTTTTTTTAAATTTTATATTGTATTTTTACCGCTCCTGTGCATTAGGCCGCTGTAGAATTTTGGCCGTGTAGGGCCACCGTAGTTAGTTAGCCAGGCAGCTCCCAATGGAGCCTGCTAGCAAGGAGGGAGACAGCATGTTTCAACTTGCTCCTTCATCTTTAAAAATCATTTTAGATCCTACTATGTTCTGGGGAAGACAGAGCTTAACAAGACATTGGTAACTGTTTCAGGACATTTTCAACACCCCCACTTCCACGTTAGCATACGGCGCTAGCATGCTAACGTTAGCATACGGCGCTAGCATGCTAACGTTAGCATGCGGCGGCTAACGCACGGCTATTCGTATTTCCAGGATAGAAATGCCCATTAATGCACTAAATCACCAAACTGTTTTTGACAAACTAAAGTGATATCCTTCAGATTCAAAAAAGTCTTCTGCTTCCATTTTAAATGACAGACAAGAGGACAGTAATGATGGGTTTATAGCTTCAGTGTTATTGTAAGATAGCAAAGGAGGTCTTAATTGTGTCATAAAAGTGCGTCCAGAAAATTACTACAGAAATCACTGCACTTCGGCATGTAGCAGGAAAAATGTAAAAAAACTATTTCTTTAAGCTACTGACTTGAAAAAAGCATACTAAGTATGTTTATGTGTGTTGTTTACTATATGAAATTCTTGTTATATCGATTTTTTCAGATTTGATTACATTTCTCCTTTAATAAGACTATCGCCAATCCAAAAGAACTGCACTACCCACAAGGCAAGTGCACTTCCCAGAGTTCAACAGTGCTCCCAGCCGCTGCTTTCTGCCAAAATGGAGGGAAAGTTTTGAACCAATTTGAACTCAACCAAAAAAATTCATCCTTATTCATAGTGACTACGGTACTCAGTGGATGGAGAGACGATCAGAACCGGACCAGAGCGGTCAACCTGAGTGCTGTTTGCTGGCTCAGGGAGCCTCTCAAGCAAGGGGGAGTTGCTTGGAGGTCCAGTGTCTTCTCCGGAACTCACCCGGACTTTTTTCATCAAATCCCTCTGGATTTTTTGGACTCTATTGGGACTATTGTGTGTTTTTGTGTTGGCTCTCCAAAGGTCCGGCTCTCTTCAAAAGTGTCTGGTGCTCAACGGCTGCAGAGAGCCGATCAGAACCTGACCAAGGCTGGTGAGTCCCCATATGAAATTTTCCAGTAGTGACTGTGCAGTACATGATGTGTATGCTGTTAAAAAGACGTAGGTTTATTTTAAAATATTGCAAGAATGTGGGAAGGGTTTATAAAGCCTTAAAATATGTACAATATAAATACCAAAATAAATATAGCGTTTCTACTTTGCGGTTTTTCACTTATTGCTGGGGTGTGTGGAACCGCGATAAGTGAGGGACTACTGTATTTGTTTTTGAGGCTTTTGTTATTTCTGGTTGTGTTTTTTTCTTCTTTTTTTTCCTGTTTTCTTTGTGTTCAGCTTGTTCTTCTGTGTTTCCTGCTAATTTCTGATTTTCAGCCTCTGCTCTTCCCACTCACACCTGTTCTCTGTTGTCATTTTGCCCATCTGTCTCCACTCTGCTCATCAGTCACAGGACATTTATTCTCTCTGTCTTCGTTCACTGACAGTCCCCAGTACCGGACCGTGTTCTGGGTAATTTTTGTTAACCCTTTTAGCTTAAACTGGTAATTCCTTCATACAAGGATCTTAAACTAAAGGCATAAATCAAAGGTGTATCAACAGACACGTTGCCAAAGAACCAATTATGAGTTTGGGACATTTTGATTCTTGCAGTTTGTCATGATGAGACATTCCCTCCTGTTTCTTTAGTCAAATCTACTAAAAAAAAATGCCTAAGATGCCACAATTTGACACATGAAATAAGATTTTAGCACCAATAAAATGATTCCAAAGAGCTATTGATTGAAATATTGACATGATGTAGATTATCAGCTGAAGGATGACACAGCTCTTAGGTCTATGGTCTATGCTGGACCTTTTTCCTCTTTTTTGACAGACTTTCAGCTTCTCTGATCCCCTGCTGTGCATACCGGTAGTTTTTATTTTATTTTAAGCGCACATTAAATTTTGGCTGTTTTCACTCATTTTCTGTCATGATCAGCTCAGCGACGTGGACAGAAAAAGAGTGAAAACAGCCAAAAATTCAATGGAAAACTTTAAAATACTCTCTGAAAGCTCAAAGAACAAATGATCAAGATCAACTTAAAATATAAGAAAGCAAAATGCAAATGAAGAGATGAAGGATGATGCAAGACTTTTACACAGTACTGTAACTCTCCATATAAAAATACATAACATGCAAAAAATAAAAACTAGAGAAATTGCATTTTCTGCAAAAATGCATGCGTGAATGCTTGTTGCTGAAGAACTTGCTGAAAAACATCTGAAATTGGCTAAAAACATGCTGAATGTAGCTGAAATGGAAGAACAAGTCTAAATTAGCATAATAAAGCATAAAGAACACATATTTGCTGAATGTGGGTTAAATAAGTAGAAATGAACACAAAAATTAGTAAACTAGCTAAAAAAAAACAGCTGAAATCAGAAAAAATAACAACTGAAAAGCAGCTGAAAGGGCAGGAAAAAGCTTACCGGTAAATTACCATAAGGAAATGGAGAGAGCACAACTGTGCCCATTTAGACTGAAAGAAGCAGAAATGAGCACAAAAAGTGGAATTTGTCTGAAAAAAAGTGAAGCAAAAACAACTGAAGAGTAGCTAAAAAAGCAGAAAGAGGCTTAAGTTTAAAAGAAGGAAGTAGAGGGCACATTTTTGCTAAATCAAGCTGAAAAAAGTTGAAATGTGTGCCAAAAATGTGGAATTCGTTGAAAATGTTAACAATAGCAAAAACAAAACAAAAAACAGCTAAATAGTAGCTGAAGCTGAAACTTTCAGAAAGAAGCTGAAAGAAGCATAACAAACTGGAATTAGCAGAAATAATTTAGAAGAGGCACAAAAATGTTTTTTAGTTAGCAGAAATAATCTGAAAGATCAAAAAACAGCTGAAAAAAGTTTACATTTGCACATGGAAGCTGAAAGAAGCTGAAGCCGAACATGTTTTTTTTAATGTTTTTCGTGTTGTACTTCATTGTCTGTGTTGCCTGTTGCGTGTTTGTTTGTCCAGCACTTTGGTGTGGACTTGTTCCTGTTGAAAGTGCTTTATAAATAAAATGGTATGGTATGGTATGGTAAATGTGAAAGGAGCAGTGAAAGGTTGTAAACAGATCTAAAGATTTGAAGGATGCAAAATGTACGGTGGCCCGGCCACCGTAAAAATGAGCTCAATTCACTTTCTATGAGAATAAAATGTCAGGAAAGGATAAATTTCAAAAAGCTAAAGTTGCACCAATACCAAAACTCAGAGCGCCCTTCTCCTGAAAGAGCTGAAATTGAGGAACGAGAAAGATGCTGAAAAACGTACTGAAGAAAAACGGATCACGACAGTGTGAACACTTCATGAACATTCACACAATAATGAATCCGCTTATGATTCATCCTCAAACTGACAATTTCTTTAACCTCACGCCAACACGAGTTCTAACGAATTCACAGTTCTAATGGTATAGGAATGGGGAACAAATGTAAAAATGACCAAAAGCGTCTTCGACTTCAAACACACAAAGAAGTCATGTCACACACACTCGGAGATATCTCAGAGATAGAAACGAAAAATAGCAGAAACGAAAGAGCTGCAAATCAGGTAAAAATGCACAAAGTGTTAAACTGGTGAACCAGCAGCTATACTTCCTCATGCGACGTGTGATGTTCTCTTGCCTTTCAAAGGTGATCAAGGCGGAGGCTGCAAATGCTGATAAACACCACAACGTGTCAAACTTCCTCAAACCTGCATCAACCTGCTGCACTGTGCTGCAGTTCTCTGGTGAACGCTGGCACACTCACTGAGCTGAATGAGGCTCTTCCACGCGCCCCGCCAGGCTGCTCGCTCATTCCCTGTCGACGTGCTTAACCCTCCGCTCTTTCTCTGCCACCCATCTGGGCCTTGTAATACATGACAGCTGAAGCGGGGTTTCCAAATTTAATTTGAGGTGCGATTAAAAAAAGCACATATCTATAAATTGTGCGCGGCGAGCCTTTCTTTCTGGATGGTTTTTATCATTGTTCATCTGTCAAGCACGTGCAGCAGATCAAACACACGGTCCCGGTCTGGGTGCAATAAAGGAAAGGCCACAAATAGACTTGACGCTGAGAGGTGTTACCAAAGCAATATATAAATAAAACTGCAAATCAGGACACGCTAAGAATCTAAATGATTCATTAGCAGTGCAATACATTGTGTACTTTTCTTTAGGTTTGTTGAAGGGAAAAAGGAAGTGCTTTATTATCATGAAGCTACAAAAAAACTAGGTGTTGAGTGTGTGATACGATAGTCAGACACCTTAAACACACGCACATGTAAGCTCTTTGGTAAAAGGTTTTATCTCACAGTTTCAAGGTGTGATATACAGTGCAACAATCAAGTTTCTGCTGAACTCATAATTTATTATAAATCATTTTACATTGAAGTCACTGGATCATCATCATCACCATTAGGGCGGCCGTGGCGTAGTGGTAATGACAGTCGTCCCCCGATCGGAAGGTTGGAGGTTCAAATCCCGGTTCCCCACACCATGTGTCGTTGTGTCCCTGGGCAAGACACTTAACCCTGAGTTGCTCCCGGTAGGACTGGAAAGGCGCCTTGCATGGCAGTCTGCCACTACCGGTGTATGAATGTGTGTATGAATGGGTGGATGGTTGGTATTGTAAAGTGCTTTGGGGCTCCTCACAGGGGGCTAGAAAGCGCTATATAAATAAGCTCCATTTACCATTATCCTCAGGTAAATAACGTTATTAAATGTTTCTGTGCAGTCATCAAAGTCCGTGCTCAATAATCCAGGTAGAAAATCCAACAAAGTTCAATCAGGTCATCTGAACGGTTTCTTTTCTTTTTTTTTTATTGAGACATTTTGTCCTTCATCCAAAGGACTTCATCAGTCCGAGGCGCCACAATAAACTCAGTCCCCCTGTCAAGTCCTCTGAGGCAGCCATAGCCAAAGTGGTTCAGAACATCAAAGTTCATGCTCAATAATCCACGTTAAAAAAAAATCAACAAAGTTCAGTCAAGCCATCTGAACGGTTTCTTTCTTCTTTTTTTTTTTTTTGTATTGAGATGTTTCATCCTTCATCCAAAGGACTTCAACAGTCTGAGGAGCCACAAATAAACTCAGTCCCACAAGCAGCACACTCCCTTAGTGGACCAACCAGTTTACCAGCAAACTGGTTGGTCCACTATGGGAGTGTGCTGCTTGTGGGACTGTTTGTTTGTGGCTCCTCGGATTGATGAAGTCCTTTGGATGAATGATGAAACGTCTCAACAACATAAAAAGAAAGAGAGTGTCTAGATATGACTGGACTGAATGTTTCTGTTCAGTGCCCTGAGATGACTTCTCGGTGCTATATAAATAAACTGAATTGAATTAACCATTACAGTATTCCACTAATTAGCTCTTGGAAATCTGTTTGACACTTTTTGTTATTTGAATTTTTTAAATAACAAAAATGGTTAAATCATGTCATCTGGACCAGTTTCTAAATGTTTCATCCCCCATCCAGAGGACTTCCTCAGTCTGTGGCCTGCCAACCAGATCTGTCCCATAGGCAGCATTCACTGCTGTTTCAAGCCAACCTCATGTTGGACTCTCAACAGTAGACTTTTAACATGTGCAAAACACACCCATCCGAAACAATCAATCATCATCAACAGCAATCAAATATTTTGGGTCAGGTGCCCAGCTAGCTACTCACAGAAGCCTGAGGTCAACCAAGGCCAAAGTGGTTCAGAAAAGGTTTGTAAGCTAAATCATCCAACCATCTTGTTTCTAAAAAAAAATAAAAAAACAGGTCCAGATGACCTGATTTAACCATTTTTGCTGTTATCTGCCTGGATGATTGAGCTTACAAACTTTTTTCTGAACCACTTTGGCCTTGGTTATCCACAGGCTGTTTCTGTGAGTAGCAAGTTGGCCACCTGACCTAAAACAATTGATTGCTGTTGATGATGATTGATGGTTTTGGATGGGTGTGCTCTGTTTGCACGTGATAAAAGCTTGCTTCTGAAGTTAGATTTATACTCGGCGCGTCGCGCAGTGCGCCAGGGTGCGCGCGCCAAAAGTGACGCAATATCACCGTCCCCGCCCCTGCGCATAGGCCCCGTGCGTCGTTTTGGCGCGTGTCGTGCACCTCAGATTTTTTGAAACTCCGCAAGGCTAGTGTGCGCACCGTTGACGATGGACACTTTCGAAGCTGCTCTTGCTGAACGCATCCGGATGTATCGCCATTTATATGATCCCTCTATGAGAGAACATAAATATGTGCAAATGGCACAGAATTCTTGGAAGGAGATTGCGGAAGCGATGCAGAAAGACAAATCTGTGTGTAGAAAGGCTTGGAAGAACATGCGGGATCACTTTGTGAAGGCCAAGAAGAGGGTGATCAGAAGTGGCGATCCTGGGACCAACAAACCAGTGCCAATCATCGTTGTGGAGCTTGGCTGGCTGTCGAGACATTTTTTTGTTGTTGTGTGACGTCAAACAGTTCTTCTTCTACGGTAGATTTCTTCTTCTACACCCTTTCTTGCATTATATGCACAGGTTTTAGAGGGTACTGCCACCTGCTGGTCCGTAAAAGAACAGCACTTTGCCATGCGCCGCCGTGTGTCAACTATAAACACGGCATGAAGCCGCACGGCTCAGTGCGTGCGCTCCAGCCAGCGGACCAAAGCGCGAGTACAACTCGGCCTTGAGAGTCCAACAGGAGGTTGGCTTGAAACAGCAGTGAAGGCTACCTATGGAACAGATCTGGTTGGCAGGCAGCAGACTGACGAAGTCCTCTGGATGGGGGCCGAAACATTTCTTCATTTAAAGAAACTGGTTCAGATGACATGATTTAATCATTTTTGTTGTTATCTACCTGGATGATTGAGCTTACAAACCTTTATTATTATTATTATTATTATTATTATTATTATTATTATTATTATTATTATTATTATTATTATTATTATTTTCCAAATTAACGGCCTTGCATTTATCCAAGAATTTATAACCCCAGCTATCTTTCATGCCAGAGTTTTCAACAAAGATATTTTTATATGAGATAAAAAGGATTTATAGCCGTTTTGATCTACTCTTGAAATCTATGCTGTGTCATCTCACTCCACGGACACTTGCTCAATCTGTTAGCACTCATTGTAAGTGTTGGAAAGGACTCTCAGCTACTATACAACAAATTTTAGCTCAACATCTGTAAAAGTGGCCGACTTTTAGCCACGTTTATATTTTCTAAAATTAGTTAGCCATCTTGAGTGGGATTTACTCAAATGTAATGAGTAATTTCAGATTTTTTTTCTTATTAAAATCTGTTTAGTGGTTCAGGGGATATTTTGCTAACAGACAATGTTAACTTGAACAGTTAATGCCAACATTTTTGAAACATGGATCTCAAGCAATCTGTTATTGCTCAGCACATTTGTTGGGGAGCGCTTTCAGCTGCTACTACTACACCAAAATTTAGCTCGTCTGTAAAATTCGCCCAGTTATCAACGTGTTTGTGCTGACGACTGTGTCGGCCATCTTGTAGTGGGGCGACTCCAAATGTCAATCGGTTATAGATGCACCTCCTGTTAATACTTTGAGAGTTTCATTAAAGTCTGTTCAGTGGTTCATGAGATTTTTTTGCTATAACAGCAAACACACAGGCTTGTCTTTCATCTTCCAGCGATGATAATTCCCACAGTAAAGGATCATCAGAGTGGCAGAACCTCCTCGGCTACATCTGAAGCATCAGAACGACGAGCGTTAATTAAATAAACGTGCGATTGCACAAAACTCAATCAAGGGGACTCCTCGTTGCCGCTGCACGGCCTCAAACACACGCAGACCCACGCTGGGAGAAATCTGTGGGAACAAGTGAGGAAGAGTCAGCGATTATCCCACGTTGTGTCACACGCAGTGGTGGGATGTAACTAAGTACAAGTACTTTGTTACTGTACTTAAATACATTATTCATGTATCTGTACTTTACTTAAGTAGAATTAAATGTGGGTACTTTTACTTTTACTCCACTACATTTTACATGAAGTATCTGTACTTTCTACTACACTACATTTCTATAATGTGTTGAGTTACAAGTTACATTCACGTTGCAGCTTTTTGATTTGTCATTAGTTTGAAAGTAACTGATGTCGAGAGGGGAGTTGGTCCATTGAATCCCTTCAAAGTGGGCAGGTAACATTAGACCCACCTTCAAGAAGAGCTGGACCAATGATGTATATTCTAGTATATACATCATTGAGCTGGGATCACCCACAGCACCACTAACACGCTCAAAATGGATTCCACCACAGAGATTCAGCCAGAAAATACACATGGCCTTAATGAAATATTAGCGAAAACTATTGAAAGACTGTACAGTACAGCAGGACAGATTCTCTCTCCCAAGACTGGATTAAAAAAAAACTTTGAAAACCAACTTCTTCTGAACTTGAACAAGAAATTCTTGCTGCAGTATTAAAATGTGTCAGTTCATGGGATGTTAGGAGACAAGAGATGGCTCCAAATGTCTCAACACTCTGTTTTGAAAATGGTGTCAGGAAGTTAAAATATTGTTCACTTTTGACCCACACACCAAGGTTGACTAGACAGTATTTAACTAGAGTTGACTATGGACTACAGGAACGAGGTGAGCTGCTTGGCCTTGTGGTGCGGACACAACAATCTCACTCTCAACGTGGAGAAGACAAAGGAGATTGTTGTGGACTTCAGGAAGAGGGATGCACAACATGCCCCTCTGACCATCAACAGCACCGCAGTGGAGAGAGTAGACAGCACCAAGTTCCTGGGAGTGCACGTCTCAAAGGACCTGTCCTGGAGCAGGAACACTGCAGCACTGGCAAAGAAGGCTCACCAGCGTCTCTACTTTCTCCGCAAGCTGAAAAGGGCTGGAGCTTCAACCTCCATCATGTGCACCTTCTACAGAGGTGCCATAGAAAGTGTCCTGACCAGCTGCATCACTGTGTGGTTTGGTGCATGCACTGCATCCTGCCGCAAGAGCCTCCAGCGCATCGTGAAAGCAGCTGAGAAGATCGTCGGCACCTCCTTGCCCTCACTGCAGGACTTACACAGCAAACGCCTCACTCGGAAAGCCCACCGCATGGCAGGTGATCCCACACACCCACTACACAGCCGCTTTAGACTGCTGCCATCAGGGAGGAGACTGAGGAGTCTCCAGGCTCGTACCAGCAGACTGAGAGACAGCTCTGTTCATCAGGCAGTCAGAATGCTAAACACTCTGCCTGCTCTGCCTCCCCTCCCATTTGAACTGCCTTAACACAAAAAACTTTCTCACACATTACCACTCAACACAAAGTTTTTAACACTGGACTCTGTGTCATCAAACGGGTTATTCACTAAACTCTCGGTCATGTGCTCATTCAGTTTGCACTACTTCTCATATTTGCACTAATGTTTGTATTACATTACTGCCTATAGTCATACTACTGTTTACATTCACTGTTTACATTTATTAATACGGTTTACATTTATTACTACTGTTTACATTTACACTACTTTTATCTACACTACTGCAGATACATATACAGCATTCTCTGACTAGCCTTATCTAAGGATGCCAAATGTGCCTTATGTGCCTCACTGCATATGCCACTTTGCCTCTATACCAACATCAACTACCTCATACATATACTGTGTACATTAACTTATATGCTGCTGTGCCACTCTTTGCAAATGTCAATGCTAGAACCTTCAGTTTATTTTATAGATATACTTTTTATACTTTTTATACTACTATGCAAAAACTCAGGACAGTATTACACTTTTATTATTTCATTTTATGCTTATGTTCATTGGGTGTTTGGTGTTTTAGGGGTGTTTGGTGTTTCAGTGTTGGTGTAAATTTTCATACTTTTATACTATTATGAAAAAACTCAGGACAGTGTTACACTTTTACTATTTTATGCTTATGTTTATTAAATGTTTTAGTGTTTAGATGGTTACTGTTGCACCGAGGGACTGAGAGAAACGCAATTTCGGTCCTGTGTATGTCCTGTACATATTGCAGTTCTGACAATAAAGTTGACTTTGACTTTGACTTTGACTTTGAAACTGGAGCTGAAGTGATCTATTGAAGTGATCTATTTAAGTGATCTTTGAATTTAGATAAAACTAATTACATGATATTCAGTAACAAAAAGAGAATTGTTGATGACGATCCATTTGAAATTGAAGATGTTGTGATCTGTAAAGTGAGTGAAGTGAAGTTTCTGGGTGTTATCATTGATGACAAACTGACATGGAAACATCATGTAAATTCCATTTTTTTTAAATAGCTAGATCAATTGCAGTACTGTATAAAGTCAGGGATTTTTTAATTGATAAAGCTTTGCATATGTTGTATAACACAATCATTGCTCCACATTTAATCTATTGTATTGAGGTTTGGGGAAAAGCGTGCAAAACTATTACAAAGCCTGTTTTTATTTTACAAAAGAGAGCTGTAAGAGTAATCACCAGAAAACATTTCAGTCACCCATCAAACACTTTGTTTCTTCAGCTAAACTTATTGAAATTCCAGGAATTGGTAGAATATAGTATTTTATCAGTTATGTATAGGGCTCATAATAACACATTACCTTTAAATATCCAAAGAAATTTTATAAAAAGACAAAGTTATTACAATCTCAAAGGGACAGAGATATTCATCAAACCACAATTCAGAACCAGCTTAAAGGGACGGTCTACCTCAATTCAGGGAGTTCGATTGTGGAATGCTCTGGAGAGTGATGTTAAAAATGAAAAATCAATGTATACATTTAAGAAAAAGGTCAAAAAGGACTTGCTCAAAAACTATATATGATGTAACCTTGCGTGTTTGTGTATTACACTTATGTTGTACTTATGATGTAGCTTAGTGCGTTTGTGTATTACAGTTAGAAAAATTAAGTAGAGTTATTCATTTTGTGAAGCAGTTTGTGTATTACAGTTAGAAAAATTAAGTAGAATTATTCATTTTTGTGATGTATTTTGTGTATTACAGTTAGGAAAATTAAGTAGAATTATTCATTTTGTGAACATCTTGATGTTGTGCCATCTTTTAGTTTGTGTATTACAGTTAGAAAAATTAAGTAGAATTATTCATTTTATGATCTAGTTTGTGTATTACAGTTAGGAAAATTAAGTAGAGAAAAAAAAAGTGTGATGTAGTTTGTGTATTAGTTAGAAAAATTAAGTAGAATTATTCATTTTGTGATGTAGTTTGTGTATCACAGTTAGAAAAATTAAGTAGAATTATGGGTGATGTAGTTTGTGTATTACAGTTAGAAAAATTAAGTAGAATTATTCATTTTGTGATCTAGTTTATGTATTACAGTTAGGAAAATTAAGTAGAATTATTCATTTTGTGATGTAGTTTGTGTATTACAGTTAGAAAAATAAGTAGAATTATTCATTCTGTGATGTTGCTTGAAGGTTATCATTGGTTGAACAAACTGTGAAATAAGGGGCAGATATAATAAGATTTCATCTTCTTTCTGCTCCCTTCATTTTATCCTACTTGTATTCTTGTATCTGATGAAACTGTCTTGTGTTGTTCTTTTAAAATGAATGAATAAACATCAATCAATCAATCAATCAATCTATTCCTTTATTAGGTCTAATGCTCCTTTTTTTTCAAACAGACAACTTTTACTTAAACGTGCTTACTGCAGTTAAAATGACACATTTGTTTTATTTTGTGTTAAATAAAAACTTTCAAAGACATAATCATTCCTCTTTCTTATTTTGCTTAATGACATTAAACTCTGCAGGTCATCCCTGAAATTCTGACGCACAGAATCACAAGTCCAAGTGTGAACTGTGTCACAGGGAAAACACAATAAAAACATACATTATCTGCAGCATTGTTCATTAAAATGGCTCAACGCTATTAATGTATTATAGAAAATATGCATACAGTAGGTACACTTAATGGTATTGTAGACCATTGCATTAGGTAATAAATTCAGCAAGTACTTTTACTTTAATACTTTAAATATTTTTAAAAGCAAGTACTTACCGGTATTTACTTTTACTTAAAGTAAAAATATTAATATGGTACTTCTACTTTTACTAGAGTACATTTTTGTCAGTTTATTTTTACTTTTACTTAAGTCAGAGTCAGAGAGTCAGAGAGTCTTTATTGTCATTTGCACTGCATGTAGTACATGTGATGAAATGAGATTATGTACACAGGGTCCCAGTTACATCCAACAACAAAATGTAAGAGAAAAACAGTAATAACATCTAGGATATGAACTAAGAAAAACATCCAACTAGAAATACACTAAGCCCTAGAGTAATAGAAAAACATCATTACAAACAGCAGCACGAACATGAGTCTTTATGAGCAGATGGTCACAGATGAACACAGCAACAAGAAAACAGATCAGCATCAGCATGATGTGATATTTCACAGTGATTATTCTTATTATTTATTTATTCATGAGTCTAACAGCCTCAGGGTAGAAGCTGTTCCTCAGTCTAGTGGTTCTACATTTGATGCTCCTCAACCTCCGTCCTGAGGGGAGTGGGGCAAAGAGTGAGTGTGCTGGGTGAGTGAGGTCTTTCATGATGCAGGTGGCTCTTTTCCTGCATCTGGAGGTGTAAATGTCTGTGATGGTGGGGAGACTGACTCCAACAGACTTCTGTGCAGCCTTCACCACTCTCTGTAGAGCTTTCCTCTCTGCAACTGTGCAGCCTCCATGCCACACGTTGATGCTGGAGCACAGGATGCTCTCCACTGCACACCTGTAGAAGGAGGTGAGGACTGGGCTGCTCAGACCAGCTCGTCTCAGCCGTCTGAGGAAGTAGAGTCTCTGATGACCTTTCTTGATCAGGCTGGTGGTGTTGTTGCTCCAGCTGAGGTTATCATTCATGTGTACACCCAAGTATTTGTAGCTGGAGACCACTTCCACTGCAGATCCACCTATTTTCAGTGGGGCATGGGTGTGTTTGTTCCTTCTGAAGTCCACAATCATCTCCTTTGTCTTCTTCACATTCATGTGAAGATTATTCTCTTTGCACCAGCTCTCCAGGTGTTCCACCTCCTGTCTGTAGCTGGACTCATCATTGTTTGTGATGCATCCCACCACCGCTGTATCATCTGCAAACTTTACAATATGACAACCTGGGTGGGTAGCTGCACAATCATATGTGAGCAGAGTGAACAGAAGGGGGCTCAACACACATCCTTGAGGAGAGCCAGTGCTGAGGGTAATGGTGGAGGAGGAGAGGTTGTGGATCTTCACGGACTAAGGTCTGTAAGTACAGTGTTTGAGTACTTTCTCCACCACTGGTCACACGGCTCTGCCCTCACAGATCCCTCAAGCCCCCAAATCCACTGTTTTCACGCCCCGGCTCTGTCAACTCCATCATCCTCCTCTTGCTTCATGTCCCCCACACCCGCTGGTTCTGATGTCTGAAGAGTCCTGGTAATAAACTCCACCGCTGTCCCCCCCACCCCTCATCCATATCTCTCGTTACAGCTGAATCAGTCCAAAAAGGCCCGGCCCATCCACTCTGTAGTGATGGTTTTCAGCAA
>JBBPBX010001550.1:24651-37977 GCA_038048925.1 Garcialebias charrua | reverse complement strand
CCTTCGTTTTTGTTTCTCAAGTCCTTTGTGTACAGTGTGCTATGCTCACTGTGGCAGCAGTGTGCCAAAAAGCCCCACACAAACACACACGTGCACACACGCACAGTCACACAGCTGGGCTCCAGCTGCACACAAAGACTGGAGTTTGGAAATCAATGAAGGAGAAAGAAGAAAAGGGGGAAAGGAGTTTTAAATAAATTGGCACTTGGAAAAAAAAGACCACGACATGAGAGAGGGAGTGATGGAAACAGAAAAATAAAAAGGGAGACACTCAACAACAGAGCGAGGACAACAGAACACAACAGGGACGGATTGGAAGGTGAAACGCAGACCAGACGCGGGACTCGAAAAGTTTGAGATGAGATCTGTGGATCTCATTCTGACAAACCGATGAGGAACGTGGGAGAGCTCATAAACCAAACAGAAGAAGGAAATCAGCAAGGAGCAATCAAAAAAACTGTGTCTCTGACAGCAGATATGGCGCCACAAAGAGCTTATTGTGAAATCCATTAGGACAGAGAGTGAACATTATGGTGTTGCTTAATAAAAGCTGGCTTGCAAAAACTGAAATAAGTTGCTCATGATTTTCCTCTATGAGGGTATTGTGTGAGTCAGCATTAATCAACTGTTGTCTATCAGTTTATTCTTTGCAGTATAACTTTGAGCTGTTTCCAAACCTCTGATTCGTGACAATTTCAGCCATTCATATTTTACAGTGTTATTCTGAAGATGGATGCAATGATTTCTGCTTTTTGCAAGTTTTCAAAACATTGACTTACAACTACTGTATTTTACCTGTAGTATAGATATCTTTAATTCCTTCAAAACATTGTTTATACACAGACATCTACTGCAGCACACTTGCTTTATGCTCAGTTTAGCTTTAAGCTAAACTGTCCAGATGACCTGATTTAAACTTGTTTGAATTTATCTACCTGGGTGATTGAGCTTACAAATCGTTTTTCTTTTAGCTACTGTTCTACTTATACCTAGGATTTGGCTACTTTTAGCTTTTAGCTACCACCCTGGGACTTTTGGCTTAGCCTTTCTGGTACTTTCGATTTTCACTTAGACTTTTGCAACTTTTAGCTTTTAGCCACTGTTACTTTTGGCTTATCCTTTCTGGTACTCTGAATTTTCACTCAGCCTTTTGCTACTTTTAGCTTTTAGCTACCACACTGTTACTTTTGCCTTAGCCTTTCTGATACTTTCAAATTTCACTCAGCCTTTTGCTACTTTTAGCTTTTAGCCACCATGCTGTTACTTTTGGCTTAGCTTTTCTGATACTTTCAAATTTCACTCAGCCTTTTGCTACTTTTAGCTTTTAGCCACCATGCTGTTACCTTGTACTTTTGGCTTAGCTTTTCTGATACTTTCAAATTTCACTCAGCCTTTTGCTACTTTTAGCTTTTAGCCACCATGCTGTTACTTTTGGCTTAGCTTTTCTGATACTTTCAAATTTCACTCAGCCTTTTGCTACATTTAGCTTTTAGCTACCGTGCTGTTACATTTAGTTTAGCCTTTTTCTTTTGTACCCTGATGCATGCTCAATAATCCAGGTAGAAAAATCTAAAACTTTTTTTTTTGTGTGAAAAAAAGAGGGGAGATTTTTTTTAGCATTTAGCTACCATGCTGTCACGTTTAGTTTAGCCTTTTTTTTTTTGTTTGTTTGTACCCTGATGCATGCTCAATAATCCAGGTAGTAAAATTTAAACACGCTAAGTCTGGTCCTCCGGTCCAGAGGACCAGACTTAGCGTGTTTAAAAAAAAAAATGGTACTTTCTCAATTTTCACTCAGCCTTTTGCTACTTTTAGCTTTTAGCCACTGTTCCTTTTGGCTTAGCCTTTCTGATATTTTCGATTTTCACTCAGTCTTTTGCTGCTTTTAGCTTTTAGCTACCACACTGTTACTGTACTTTTGGCTTAGCCTTTCTGGTACTTTCAATTTTCACTCAGCCGTTTTATAAACTCTTTGACAACATTTTGATGGGCTAATTTTGACTAATGTTTAACTTTTAATACTTTGAACATTATTCTAGCATTTGGTTATCTTTAGCTACTGTTTTGTTACTTTGGCTAATTTGTTTCATCTTTTATTCAAGGTAATGGTTGCTCTTTTTAGCTATAGCTAGTGTTTTGCTTCTTATACTTGTAAAAACTTGTTAAAATTCTAATTTTAAGCTTCAGCAAATTTCAATAAAGTCTTTCAGCACTCACTGCATTTTCAGAGGAAAATACTTTTTTCCAGTTTCTTTATAAATTGTATTTATAACAATTTTTTTTTAATTCATGCAACTTTGTTTGGAAAAAATGTATATTGCAAAAAAAAAAAAAAGGCCTTCAGTGACTACAAACTGGAGAGCATGGTGGTGGCCATCAGTGCTAACGATGCGCACACTTAAATGACTGCTCTGATCATGCACTTAACGTGATTTCATTTTTCTTTCGTGAACGTGTGCGTTTCCTTTCAGTGCTGTTTCCAATCTGCCTGGAATGAAGAGTTGTAATTTCCTCACATTGCTCTATATTGCCGAACATTGACATTTTTATAGGAAGAGACAGAGACACAATCAATAGGCGCCTTGAAGAGAGAAGAAAAGTCCAACTGTATTTTTTTTCCTCTTTCTTCTGGTTTGGAAAAGATCCCCCAAATCCCTGTCTCATGAGTCAAGCCTGCCAAATTTATTTGGTTTTATCAAGACTTTAAAGTCACATTCCAAATCCTGCACGCAGCTTGCATACACACATTTCTACAAGAGGCCTTGATGCATCTAGTATACACACTTCACACTGGCACTAACTTTTTACATGCACGCCTGACACATGTTCTCCATCAGCTCACACCTATAGAAGATTCACCAAGTACAGTATAAATGATGCAGCTTAGTTTCTCAGCTTCATACGTTTTGAGTTTGTCGGGGTCCTTTTTGAAACACCAGTCCTCCTGCAGACCATCATCACCACTGCCTATTCCACGAAGTAAAGAGCAGGTGAAGCTATATTCTTGTGCTGCTGCAGGAAAAAAGGAACTGAACTGTCCTCCTGTTGTCTGATAAGTAAAAAGGTCAGAGAGCTGTTTAGCTCTCAGGGTGGTGTGACACTTGATTTAAGAGATAGGTGGTAAACAAACTGCCAGTCGAAGGTGAGTGTGTGTGAGCGTGTGTGTACACATGAGCATGCCTGGGGTCTGTTATTGCCGAGCAGCTCTCACCCCGGTGACACTCGGCTCAGCTTCACATCTTTCTGAACAAAATGAGGAAACTCTTACAGAATAAACAAGTTAACTGACTTCTTGTGGCAAATGCATGTAGAGATATGAAGGTGCATCACATGCGCACGGCCTCTGACGGCTTTTGAGAAACACTTGAAGAGGCCTCAACAACAAGAAAATATAAATGAAAGTCCAGACTGTAGACTGTAAGATATACTGTAAATAATTTACACCATTTCTTTGACATATCAGCAGCAGGACGTTACTCACTTATCACACATTATTAGAAGCATTATTTAGAATTGTGTGACTGTATTTAGGGTATTTTCATTTCAAGTGGAAAATGTAACGGTTAAGAGAAGCATGCTCTGTTTAATGTAGTTTTATAATTTTGGGTTAATGGTAAACATGCATGTTGCTGTGTCCTGTTAGATTTACAGCAACGAGATGCAGCCTGATGATGCATGGAGAAAAGTCTTCACAAAGTTATTAAATGCATCGCACGCTCTTAAAGTTCCTCTCAGAATCCAGAAGGAAGTATATAGCACAAACAGATAACTGACATCATCCAAAGACTTTATGAGCTGCCTGGTGCTATAAGGAAAAACATTGATTGTCAAATGTATTTCTAACCACCTCTACTTTGAATCATAAAAAAACAAGAGTGTACATAGTGATTTTTATTAAGGATTTGACACCTAGTTTTTCTTGTCTTAGTCCAATCTTACTTTTGTTTTAATAAATCATCTTGTTGCAGAGCAGCAGCCACATAAAAAGTGACAAAAGTGGCAAAAAGCCTTGAATCCCAGAGGATCTTTTTGCTATCAAAGTAAAAAAAAAAAAAGTTCAAAAGTTGCAACAACAAAAAAAGTTCAAAAGTTGCAAACTTAAACAGTTTCTTGGAAACACTGCTCGACTTCTCTGAACCATTTCATCTCAAGTGTTTCAAATGAGCCTAAAACGACTTGTTTAGTGTATTAATGTTAAAAGAAGGAGTTTGAAACAGTCCAGGTGACAAAAATAAATAAATAAAAATAAAACCTACAAACGTGACAGAAACATCTGCGCAGATGTTGAAAAGTTCCTAATCCACATCATCTTGTCCTTCACGCGCCGCAGCTCCATCTTCCCCGCCGCATCCCTCCACAAAGTTTTGCTTCCAAACTTTTCTCTCTTACCTCCTCGGTTCCTCCTCGGGTTGGCCTGCTTCCTGCGCTTCCCCCGGCTCTCGTGTGCCATCATCCCGCGCAGGCTTTCAGCTGGATGTCCCGGCGGCGGGCAGCGGAGCTCCTGGCGCGTCCTGCTGGAGACGCCTGCTGTTTGACGCATCGCCCTGCGCACACTCCTGATGATGATGATGATGATGATGGGGCTCCGCAGAGACGAGGAGGTGATGTCAGCAGCAGAGGCTGGCCCTGAGGTCAGCTCCAAACTGCACCTTCCTCAAAGACACTTCCTTGCAGAAAAGCCAGATTACGCACGTGCGTTGTTAATGGATTTGGAGACATTTTATAAACTGCGGCCCCGTTTTCATGACTGATTGCAGGTTAATGAGGACAGGTCTGTGCACCCCCACTTTCACACGTTTCATGCACGCTGTTTTATAGCTTATGCATGTTGCACCTGCGCTGCAGAACCCCGGAGTGGACCCCGTCCCGCGACCCTTTCACCCCTGAAGCTGCAGGAAGAGATGCACACTGACAGCGCTTTGTGCAGCCTGGACCCTAATCTGGTTTGCAAGTGAAAAAAGAAACAGCCGATGTAAACCAGTGAACACGACCCCCCCCACTTTGGCTTTACTGTCCCACAGTCCAGCAGGCACAATGTTAATGGATGCTGTGGGGAGTAAACAAACAAGGAGCAATGAGTTGGCAATGAATATACAAAAAGAAAACGTCTTTATTTATTTATCTATGTATATTGTTTAAAAAAAAGAACACGTTTTCATTGTTGTTTTTCATTTTAGTGATTTTTGTGCCACTTTGTCCTTGATTTAAAAAAAAAAAATCTTAAATCATTAAGATTAGGGATGCTTTAAGATAATAACAATCCACTTTGTTCTTAGCCTCACTCAGACTTGCTTTTAGCTTGTTAGTCTGGTTAGAATTAAAACTCTTAAGAATTCTTCTTACAGCCATCCCTTATTAGTATAATTGTCTTTAAAGGGCATAACAACTATAAAGCTGACCTTAATTAAACTTTGAGAAATGGAAGTGGTTTTAATAACTGAGAGTTAATTTTCTTTACCAAAAACCAACTCATTCTCACTCCCTACTCGTTATGTATTGATGCTTTGGGTCAGGACAAAGTGGCACAAAAATCACTAAAAAGAAAAACAACAATAAAAATGTGTTCTTATTTTTAACTTAATATACATAAATAAATAAAAAAAGTCGTTTTCTTTTTGTATATTCATGGGGGGGTGGTTGTGGCCTTAATGGATTCCAACAAGCATCCTGAAGGTGGAGAGGGACAGAGGGGTCATCCTGCTCCTTTGTGGCCACATGAGAGGTGGATGAGGCAATAAACTTTTCTACAGAAGGAGGTTAGAGGTGCAACGGAGGTCCTGGGAGCTGCTTTTCAAATCTATCTTTGAAAAAATAAAAAATAAAAAGGTAAGTTCTGTACAGTTTGACGGATGTGCTCAATTTTATCTGCAGCTTGTTACTCAGTAAAGGTTTTCTCAGCTTTATGTTGGAATATAGAGCTGAATAAACTTTACAGCTGAAGTCACCAGTTTACTGGATACAGGCCGACATGTTTACAACAAACATGGCTTTACAGCTGTGGAATATGAGTGCAGCCGTGCTGTTAAGTTGTCTGTTTCAAAAGACTCTCTCTTGAGAGAGCTCGGAGGAAGCAGCCCTACTGAGGTTTTGTCCTGGTTTGTGGTCTAGGCCTTCAAAGCTTCTTCCATGGGGAGAAGAGCCCTTACACGGCATATTAAGCAGGAGTTAATTATATGCCAACCTGTGCAACAAAAGGAAAGAAAAGCCTCCCCCTGAATGACCAGTCAAGAAAAGAGAAAAAGTCATTATGTTGCCCACTTCTTTGCATCTGAAACACTCTCTTGGCTTTTTTATTTGCTACACGAAAAGAAGGGAGCGCATTAAAGACGTGACGATGCTATATCTTTGCATCACTTAAATTTAGTGTTAAATGTTTTAGTTAAAAAAACTACTTCTTACTGTACTTCTTATTTGAAAGAAAGAGTGTTAGTACATTTTAAATTGTCATTAAACTGCATGCTCTAAAATGTTCTTTTAGGATCGTGAACCTCACTGTGATTTTGTTTATTCATATTCATATTCATATGTCATTCATGGTAACTGTTTAAGAACAAACAGATGAAGTGAACAAGTCGACCCCCGTGTTTCTGATGAACATATTGATAAAAATAATGCAAAACGTCCTTTTCCCCCCCAATAAGAAACGCAACATTTCAGTTTTCAATTTGCCCATTTACATATTTATACTTCTTTCGTTAAAAGAAACGTATACAAAAGAAAAAAAATCTGGTATAAGTAAAATTAAAGTATTTTGTCCTGTGGGCCTTTTCACATGAAGTGTGCATCTGTCAGTGCATGACTCAAGGTTTAAAGCAGGCTTCAGATGAGTTTCCTCCACCATTTTAAAGGCATCAAGTCACGCCACGCAGAGTTGATTTATACGACCAACGAAAAGAAACAAAAACATAAATAGCACATAAGAGTAAATTATTTTATAATTTCCTGAAAAAGCAGACCTTAGTCGTAGTTTTCAGAATTTATAAAGTGGCATCTAACAAGGTTAAGTCAGGTCCTCTGGACAGATTCTTCTTCGTTGATATGGTTCGTCTTTTATCCGAAAGACTTCTTCAGTCTGAGGAGCTGCAACAAACTCAGTTTTATAAATAGCACCTTCACATGGTGGATCAACCAGTTTGTTGTTGTCATCCAAAACTTGCTGTTAACATGTAAAATGGCAGTCCATCAGCCATCTTGGAGCATGGCTCCAGGATGAGGGAGATGCGATTCAAGCCAGTTGATGGAAACACTTCTGCTTTGCATTAATTTGTATTTACATATTTGCGAGATTTCAAAAATTAGCTCAAAATTCAAAATGAAAATGGATGGAAACACAGCTATTGATAGTTCCTTGAGAACGGAGTAAAGGAGGCCATCTTTGTGAAGAGAACGTTAAACAGGAGCAGAGGGCTCGTGTTCAACTATCCCACTCTTACAGCGCTGTTGTTGCATCACTCAGTACCCCGTGAATAGCAAGCGGCTATTAAGGCACTAATGACTAATTGTTAGGGCACTAACGATCAGTTGTTAGGCTGATGGTTCTACTTTTTACGTTAACAGCTAGTTAAAGGACGGATGGCCAAGTGGTTAGAGCAGTCGTTCATCAATGCAAGAGCTGGGGGTTAAATTCCACCAGCAATCACATGCCGAAGTGTCCCTGGGCAAGACACTGAACCCCTCACTGCCTCTGATTCATTCATTCAACCTTATACAGGTTAATCCCTGTCCCATTGGTATATGAACGTGATAAAGCACTAATTATGATATAGTACAGTAGAGTGCTGTATGAATGGGTAAATGAGGGCACGAGTTATTGCCTTTCACAGCTATTTATTTTTTATTTGCTTTGAGTATTTTAATAAGGTAAGCACTACTGTATACAGTATACTGTAAGTGCAGTTCATTTAGTTATGGATGTCAACAACAACATGGTTGATTCACATAAGAAGGTGCTATTTATAATCAGAATGCCTTTATTGTCATTATATGCAAGTACAATGCGATTGAGAGCCACTCCTTTTTCAGTGCAAACCATGCTTAAAGAAAAAAACACACCTAAAAATATAAAAATAACGCAATACAGATATAATAGCGCTATGGAAGTTAAAAAATATATATACAAGTCGTAGTAACAGTTATATAAATTTGAATATTGCACATTGTGGATATTAGTGAGGTAGTTAAGCGGTAAGGTGATTAAGAGTATGAAATGTCAGTAGTACAGTATTGCACAATAGAAGTCCAAAGGTTTGGGAGGTTAGATGATTAAATCAGTGCATATAAAATAAATAAATAAATGTCACATTTTTGTCATCTGTGTATGTTTCCCACACAAGACGAAATTTATGTGAGTTCAGTAATGACTTTTAAGATGAAACTGTTCTTAAATCTGTTTGAGATAGAGTTTGTTGCAGCTCCTCAGACTGAAGAAGTTTTTCGGATAAAAGATGAAACGTATCAACAAAGAAGAATCTGTCCAGAGGACCTGATTTACTTTGTTAAGATGTATCGACCTGGATTACTGAGCATGCATCAGGACATACAGGGCAATGTTTTTACATGCAAATCAGTTCCAGTGGCTTGAACAACTCTATCAAGTTTAGCCCCCTGTGAATAGCAAGCGGCCATCAGAGTAACGAGGCAATGTTAGGCTGATGGTCCTCAGTCCTTTAGCATGTGAACAGCTAGTTCTGGATGTCAACAACGAACTTGGTTGATCCACTTTGAGAAGGTGCTATCTACAGCTCCTCGGACTGGTCTTTCAGATGAAACGTTTCTACAATTTTTATTAGTTTTTATATTTTTAACCCATCCAGAGGACCTGACCAAAACTTGTTTAGATCTAGTCAGTTCAAATTAAAGTACTAGAACTAAATGTTCTATTGGAGGAACCTTATACACTTATGCATGCTCACAACCACACACAAATGGATGCAGGGATGTATATATAGATATATGCAGATATGTAGATGGGTATATAAATGAATATAAAAGTATATGTATGTATACTACTGTATATATATATTTGTAGATATGTAGATGGGTATATATATAAATGAATATAAAAGTATATGTATGTATACTACTGTATATATATATTTGTAGATATGGGTATGTGTATTTATAGAATTCTACTGCAAGCTCATGAATATTATTAGTCTTTATGCATGTATGTTCCATTGTTGTGTTCTGTCATGTGCTTTGCAGGATTGTGGACGGAGGTTGGGTGTGTTTGCCTTGTGCTCTTTTGGTTGATAATTGTTGATTTGTTGTCTTACTTTCTCTTTTCTTTCTTTCTCTCTTAAAAAAAAAAAAAAAAAAATAAAAAAAAAAAAATAAAAAAATAAAATAAAAAATATATATATATTGGAGTGAGAGGATGGCTAAAAGGTGTGAAGGGAGGCCATCTATAAATGGAAAAAAAATTAAAGTGACTTTACACTAATTAAAAATTTAAAGCCTGTGTGGCCTAGCAGTGATAACAGTGTTTATTGCTGTTAATTTCTCTGATGTTTGCATACAACTCTCTGTATGTAGACGAAAAAGTGAATTGTATTTATTTTTATTCTTTGTTTTGCCAGCTTCCCTCATCCTTTAAACTCCAAATTCTTTGTGGAAACCGAGCTATTGTTTCAAATCACAAATGTGGATATGGCAGATTGCAAATCAGTTGTCCTTGAGGAAAACTTCCCCCCGCCTCGGAGCAAATGAGTCAGCTTCAGCGTCCCTGCCAGGCTGTGGCGGCTGCTGTGAGTCTTTTTGTGCCATGCCACAACACCACAATGCCAGTATAGTTTAAGCACACTGGGGCCCCTGAACCCATGACAAGCCAACCCTGTGTAGAGAGGAAAGGTAATGACAAGAATTTATTTTAAGGTCAGCGTGATTGCTGTGAATCAGCTTTAAAAAAAACAAAAAACACTTAAACACAAGGAAATGGCATCAACAACAAACAAGAAAAATGAGAATATGATGTAGAAATGCAGGTGTATTTTCATCCAAAACTGCCATCTTTAAATATTCATGGATATGATGGTTTTGTGTGTATATCTGGTTTAGCTAAAACTGGTAAAGCTGGAAGTCCATGGTGTATTTACTGTTGCTGTGGCAACAAAAAATGTATTATAGCTTTTGCATTTACATTAGTCATGAAATTAATTTAGACTGGGTCTATATGTTCAGTAATGTGATAGCTCAAAGGAGCAGGAGTACATTACTGGTATTATAACTTACAGTACAGTATACTGTTTTATCTATTGTGGATGCCTTTTTACATGGACGCGGATCGAAGAAGTATAATTTAATTCCTACCGAAGCAGATTGTTGGTGTCTTAAAACAACTCTAATGTCTTGTTCATCCACCTCTCCTGTCAGTTCGCTAAACTGTTAAAAAAAATATTATACCGTATTTTCCGGAAAATAGGTTGTGGCTTTTTATCATTTTGTCATGGCCTGCGACCTCGGGTGCGACCTATATGGCTTTTTATAAAATAAACTGATTTGTAATAATTTATTAACAAAAATTAAACTGAGACACACTCTTACAATAATGTCAGCTAACAAATATATATTTTTAGGTGTTTATCCTGCTAAAATTATTCATTTATTAAAGAAAAGTTCAGCTCAGACACATATTTGCTATAATTTTTATCAAACAATTAATTGTTTTTAAGTGTTAATCTTCTTAAAAGCCTTGCTGTGCGCTCCTGTGGAAGAGACATTTGCAGCAGAGCTAAACACGGTCCACATTTTGACGTAGGTGCGACCTATATTCAGGTGCGACCTATATAGTGGATTTTTTCAATTCTTTGGCAATAATTGGACAATGCAACCTATACTCGGGTGCGACCTATAGTCCAAAAAATACGGTAGTTGTTCATGACCTTTCCACAGAACCCCACTTTTAAAGGTCTGAACTTCCACTTTAGGTAGACTTTTCTCCAGCTGAGGATAAAATGTCATTCCTCTACGGAGGTTTTGAAAACCTAGCCTGTGCGTCGCTAAATCTGTATTATGTAAGCCAAAAAGGAACAAATAAACGTGACATAATTTTGACTAATAATAAAATAAAAATGGGGCACCACTTTTATAATGTTTGCCTATATGTCCAATCTCTAAGCTAAATTTCCCCCATAGCTCTTTTTAATGGTCATTCAAAGTACAGACTGTGGTCGTTATTTTTTTTTTACAAGACAGGTTACTGTAGTTTTTCTTCCTTACAGCATTCAGCAGCCCACAGTGCAAATCCTCACTGACCACAGAGAGCCCGTCCAGGCACTGATGTCATGAAAAACAGCCACTTTTAACACTCATCCACTTCTTCTTGGCAGCTCACTGCAGCCCATAACAGGCTGCTGTGAGGTCCAAGTCTTTTTCATAACTTTTATTATTATTAGTAGTTCATGAGACTTAAAAAAAAAAACTGCCTTCTGTTTGTGTATTTTAGATAATCATTGGATAACTTTTGAGGAGAAGTTATGCAGCATCACCACAGTTTAGCATCTTACATATGGTCTTGTAGAGAACATGAGCTCCATCTGTGGTGAATAACTCAAACATATTCATGCTTTCATGGCTGTACTGCCCTCTATAGGATAAAACAAGTTACTACATTAATCCACTAAGCGCAGATAGGAGTCTTTTTCAAAAACTGCCTGTTCAAAGTATATATTTTTAATTACATGGGTGTAAAAAAGCTGTAAAAAAAAAACAGCAAATCAGGACAACAGACCAAGCGATTAATGACAAACATTCTGCAACCATTTCAAACAGCATGTTTATTTTTACTGGTAAAATATAACGTATAAAAATGTAAAACATTGTACTCAAAATGAAACACTTCACTTTTATCTAGAATAGTTATTGCTCCTAATATAGCTTTTTATGCTAAAAGGTGATATGCTTTTGCCAGCAAAAAAGTCAGAATAAAGGATGACAGTTACAAAACATACACACACACACACACAAAAAGAAAGTAATATCCATAAAGTTAATTTATATATATAAAAATTGTACAAAATATCTCATACATTCTAAATAACAGCACTAAAATTCATGTTTGTTTACTTATTTCTGGTGTTAGTGTTATAATACTCTATTTGTGCATCTTTTCCTCAGTAACGTTACGTCTTTGGTAGGTTTTGCACTTGTTTCCTAAATAGAGACATGCTCATTTGTGCTAATGCTTGGCAAACACTGACGTGACAATACTGTGTTTAGCTGACAATTCATGTGACATACTGTAGCAACATTTTAATAAGGCTCCCTCTGAGGCTAAGATGCGTCCTTGAGTCTCTGTCTAAAAATACAGAGTAAATACTTTATTGTCATCATAATAAAATTCATGTGAGTAGTTGTACAAAACAGAGATCTTTACAACCAGTGCTGTCATCAGTGCAAAGCCACTGTATAAAATGGGTACTCTTACAAAAACGGCATCTTACTTCCTGGGACAGAGGTCTACTGTTGCACAAAGTGCCTCTTTCTACCTATAATACATGTACATATTTTACAACAATGTAGCCAAGACCGGCTTTTTTTTAATCCCCTCTATTGAAATAAGATGCATTTTCCAAATAATTTATCTTTGGGATTAAAGGGTAACAAATTGTCCTATAAATGTACTTCAGTTTTTAAAATACAGAAAGCTATTGCATGTTATTAATTAGATTTCATTCAACAGTATTTTTTCAGTTGAGTCCTGTTTGTGTTATACGTTGAATTCATTATCAGTAAGGCAGTAGGTTTGGATGCATTATAGAGGTTGCTAAATGCACATGATGCATAAAATTCCAATAATTATTGAGCTTTGCTCATTATATGTACCTTAAAAAGGTGAGGCAAACACAACAGAAAAACTAAGTACAGAGCTGTTTTCAGAAACACTTAAAGTAACCATGTGGAGTGCAAACTCTCTGTCTGGATAGGCAAAAACAACATCCATGTCATGTGAACACCAAAGATTTAAAACAAGTCCTGAGTGTCTGTAGGCACATGCGCTTCAATACAATGTGTGACTTGACTGCTTCACACTGGTACATACGGTATGTAGAAATACTGATATGCTGTCTGTACAAATAGTGTTGATGCTAAAAAAAGGGACAATTCTAAGCAACATAAAACATTTTTTACAAGCCCAGAGAACCATGTCTCAGTCACTAAAACATAGCTTTTCACATCTTTCACAAAAAATCTGAACATTGAGCTTTACGCAAACAAGCAGACTGTCAAAGGACAAACTACTCAATGTCTCATTGTATATGTTCATACATACACGTATAAACACACACACACACACACACATATATATATATATATACTGTATATATA
>JBBPBX010001550.1:0-24637 GCA_038048925.1 Garcialebias charrua | reverse complement strand
TATATATATATATATATACATACACATACACACACATGCATATATACGTGTGTGTGTGTGTGTATAAAAGCCCTTCTGTGACTCCATTATCCATTTAAAAAAAACTCACCCTCAGCATCTTTTTTCAGATTATGTACAGTATTCTAAAGACTGAAAACTGTTCCAAGACAGCATGGAAAGATGCAGAAACTGAACGGGCACCTTTGGTTTTAAGGATTATTTTATGACAAATTGCATAATTTTAAACTCAATATACACCAAAACCCTGGCAAGTGGCAGTATTATTATTATTATTATTTTTTTCATTTCATAGTTCAGCATCTTTGCAGGTTGGGTTTTTCTACATAGAGGCATTGTTTAAGGCATCAGGTAACATTGATGTCACATTTTACAAAATGTTTTATTTTTCCATTCATCCATCCATCCAACCTTTATCTTCCACTTATTCCGAAGTCGGGTTGCGGGGACAGCAGCTTGAGCAGGGAGGCCCTGACATCTCCTTCCACAGCCACCTCTTCCAGCTGTTCTGGGAGGATTCCAAGGCATTCCCAGGTCAATTGAGAGACATAGTCTCTCCAGCGGGTCCTGGGTCTTCCCTGGGGTCTCCTCCTAGTCTGACATACCCGAAGCACCTCCCTAGGGAGGTGCCATGGGGGCATCCTTACCAGATGCCCAAACCACCTCAACTGGCTCCTTTCGATGTGGAGGAGTGGCGGTTCTACTCTAAGTCTCTCTCCCAGATAAGTGAACATGTGCCACCCTTTCTCTAAGGGAGAGTCCAGCTACCCTGCATCGGAAACTCATTTCAACTGCCTGCATCTGCGATCTCATTCTTTCGGTCACTACACAGAGCTCGTGACCGACCATAGGTGAGGGTAGGAACATAGACCGATTGATAAACAGAGAGCTTTGCCTTACAGCTCAGCTCCCGCTTCACAACGGACCGGTACAGAGTCTGCAATACTGCAGATGCTGCACCAATCCATCTGGCAATCTCACACTCCATTCTTCCCTCACTCGTGAACAAAACCCTGAGATACTTGAACTCCTCCACTTGAGGCAGAACCTCACCCTCGACCCGAAGAGAGCAATCGACCCTTTCCCGATTGAGGACCATGGCTTCAGATTTGGAGGTGCTGATTCTCATCCCAATCGAAACCTCAGCCACAGTTATGGACAGATCAACCCCAAAGTCCCCCAACTCAGCTTCCTCCTTGGAAGACTAGTTTAGACTGAGTTTTATTTTTGTTGTGTTAAAAAAGTACTCTGACAAAATGTGTGTTTTGAAACTCAAGAGATCAAGAAGTAATTTTTGCTTTAACATGCTAAGTTGCTTAAGAGTCCTCTAAGACAAAGTGTTCAGGTACTTATTCTCCCCAGCCAGTGAGGTAAGCATGGATGTCATGTCACCCACTGCCATGTTGGACAGGCCAGAGCCTGGAGCAAGGCTGACAGAAGTCTGTGGTGTGGTGAGACGAGAGGAGGCCTGGGAAGTAGATCCCAAATGTTCCTGAAGGGGATTGTTGACCGGACTAAATGAGGAAGAATTGGCATCATCAATGATGGATGTAAAGTCTATGCGAGCATTGTCCAAGTCCAAGTTTTCTAAGGCATTTGAAACAGGACCACACTCAGGGTAGGGAACCAATGGGGCTGACTTTGTATCACCAGTTGGGTCCAGGCCTGACACAATACTGTTCTGCTGGTTAAGGTAAGGTCCATTCTGGGGGTCCATGTGTTTCCCCGTATCAATATGTATCTGACCCGAGTAGTACATGTTGTTGTTATTGGAGCGAGAGAACATCTCATTTTGGGGTTGCTGCGGATGCTGGACTGGAGGAAGACGGACCCCTCGTCTCGGGCTAGAAATGGAGTGGACAGGGCTGAGGTGGGGTGAGCTGCCAATATAACCTCCTCCTACTTGTGACAGGCTGTTCTGACGGCTGAGAGGCTTTTGTCCCTGAGGGGGCCTGGGTACCACCATTTCCTGATTATAGCAAGAACCCTGGATACCTGCTAGGTGCTGGGCTTTAGGTGTAACTGAGATGGGCCCTTGACTGTGGGCAGAGGGGCTCATGATCAGATTCTGGTCAGGATAGGAGGGATACGCCTGACTGGAGTAAAGATTCTGATTCTGGTGCTCTGGACTGTGTTGTATAATTGCTGTCTGAGCACTCAAATCCATACTGTCAGGAACAGGAGGTGGTTTAATTCCATTTTGCGGCTGTTCTTGTTGCTGCTCCCACATGAGCGCTTGCTGGGACTGGACATAATTCCTCACCATCATCTCTTTTACCTGCATCATTGGAGTTTCTGACCTTTGTCCATCAGACAGTGTAGAGCCAACACAGCCCAAGCTTACCCCCCCTCCACCAGAGAAACAATTTTGATTTGGTCTTTGAAAGTCACAACTGGGATGGCTGGAGCTCCTCACTGATCCCTGGCCCATCTGTTGAGGGCAACCCTGTGTTTGTTGCAGGAGCATTTGTTGCTGATGTAGCTTAGCACTTTGACAGGAACCTCCTCCACCCATACCCGGGTGGAACTGCTGCTCAGGCTTGATAATGAGTTTGTGAGTTCCATCAGTGTTGTTGTAGAGACCTGTCTGATTGCTGAGATGGGGTTGTGTCTGTTGAGGCTGCAGACTGGGATCTGAATACTGCATGGATTGCTGGTTTTGAAAAGAATGGTTGGAAGTTTGCATTTGGTTGTGAGTACTATTCCAAAGTCCTCCAGAGTTACCACCCTGTCCTAAATTAGGATAATGTGGGCCTGAAGGACTGAGCTGACAGGTGCTCATACTGTACTCTGCCTGTTGAAGAAGTGTATTTGACATACCCTCTTGCTGAGGCCTTGGCTGGTCCAATGAATGTCCATTAGCCCTGGAAATGACCTCTCCTCCACGACCTTGATTGTACCGCTGCATGTAACCATGATCTGGGCAGCCGAGAGAATTGTGTCTTGGGGACAGTTGGTTTATAAGAGGACCCCCACCTCCAATGGTCTGATTCTGCAGCTGGTAGTTCATTACGTTTCTCTCTCCATGGGTAATCATCATGGAACGATTGCTTGTATCAACAGCGTTGAGCTGGGGCTCCATACCCATAGCTTCCATCATGACATTCTCTGTGATGCTAGGTGGGCGAGGAGAGCACATGTGACGAGCAAGACTAACGTCAGAGCCATGGTGTTGAAGTGCATTTCTGCGGCCCATCATAGCTACATTGTTAAGGCTATTGAAGCGTTTGGGAAGAGCTTGTGAATCTGCTGCTGATCGCACGGGATCACTAGCTCGCCTGAAGTTGTTACCTGGAGCCTGGTGAGGGTAGATAACACCAGTACCATATTCTGTGTTGGCACTGTGTCTTCGAGGACCACCTTGCTGTAAGAAAGGAGGCAGGTGTTGTCCTTGGTATTCACTTAAAATACCCCCTCTTCGAACTGGTGTGCATGACTGCTCCATATTAGGTAAAGGAGTAGGCGGAGGCCCACCAGTGGCTGCAGCATACTTGGCCTTTAGTTTGTAGTGCTGAGCAGGTGTTAAATTAGGAAGACCTGGCAAGCCTCCTCCAGGACAGGGAGCTCCTCTGCGGTTGCTCTCAGGTGAGAGGGGCTCTCCCCCAGCTTGTTCTGGGCTCAATAGGTGGCATCCTCCCCCTGCTGTTCCTCCCATTTGTGAGACCTCACTAGAGCGACGGCTGGATGGGTAAGGGGACGCCATAGAAGAACGACGGCTCACAGTGTATGCAGAGCTTAAGCTGCTTGTGCCACTTCCTCTCCTGTCATTAGCAGAGCTGCTTCCACCTCCAAGCTCATGGCTGGACAGCGCCATTACTCGTCGATTGGAGAGAAGTGGAGAAGGTGCGCACATGCCCTTGTTTTCTCCTGGACCTAAAATGAAACAATCATGGAAAAATGAGTTCTGCACAAATCCACAAACAAAACAAAAAAAGTTATAAATTTCACATTTATTTGTTGTCCTAAATAATCCTTAAAATTTTAATGAGTCATGTGACAAGGATGTTCTAGGAATGTGCGAAATGGCCTAAAATTCATATCACGATATGTATTGTGAAGGGTGGCGATAACGATATATATCAAGATATGTTTTTGGTATAAAACTTGCAATAGTAATTAAAAAAGCATAGAGTGTCCTTTTGCCATAATTTATTTTGAAAACTGCTATACCACAAAATAATCTCTATTAAGAAAATTTCACTACTAGGTCCAGAGAGTTTTTAAATAATTAACATCTCGAGCACTAGGCTTCTTTCTTGTAGTGCAAAACAGTGCAAAATATATCTTGTGTAGTTTTAGCCATAAGTTTTAAACTAAAGAATATGTTGTTAACTCTTAACAGTTTCCAATATTGTCACTTAAGAAATGAACAGTAACAGAGCAGCATTTTACACTGAAAACACTTCACCCTCCAACCCTCTAGTGGGCGTCTCCTTCAGCTTTAAGGAGAGCTGACAAGGCAACCAGTTTCCTCTGTGGCTTTGACCAGAGGGTCTCGCAGTAAAATCACACAACACAGCGTTCTGTTCACAGATCAGAGGGCAGGTTTCTCTAAAGCTGACCAACGCTTACTTTAACTTTCGACAAAAAAAAAAAAAAAACTTTCGACGGAACGCAGCGTTTTGCGCATGCGTCCGAGGCAACACTACGGCAAGCCGGACGTAGTTAGCTTATAGCTTTGCTACTTAGCACTCAAAGAAAAGACTTTAACATCACTTATGCACAGTTTTAAACTACCGGTAAAAAAAGTAAAGATTAAATCTAACAACTGTGATTTAAAGCTGACCAACGCTTACGGTACTTTAACTTTCGACAAAAAACAAAACAAAAACTTTCGACGGAACGCGTTTTGCACATGTGTCCGAATATGGCAACACTACGGCAAGCCGGATGAAGTTAGCTTATAGCTTCGCTACTTAGCGTTCGAAGAAAAGACTTTAACACCACTTACGCACAGTTTTCAACACAAAAAAGTATCGATTAACTCTGACAACTCTGATTGTACACTTAAACACCACTTATGCACAGTTTTACACTAAAAAAGAAAAGATTAAATCTGACAACTGTGATTTTCTGCGGTTAGAAGACATATCTCTATCGTAGGCTAAATTTCTATCGTTTCTACCGTGTACCGTTTATATTGCGCATCCCTAGTTCTTATAATACACTGTGCCTTTCTAAACACAACATCTTGTCAGAAAAGCTCTATTTTTCATCATGTGTTTTTTTACATCATCACATTTACCAGGAATGGCTGGAAGCTTGCTGCTGGCACATCGGCCAGGCGGGGCTGGCCTACAAATTTGCTTCAACTTGTCAATCTTTAGGTTCTCCAGCCTCTTCAGAGCTTGTGCAGACATTCCCATTGTTCCTGGCTCTCCTCCTCCTCCAGTTACAGCTCCATCTTCTAATGCTGTGAGATCATCCAAGCTACCTGCTGCATTTAGGTTCATTTCCACACCACTATCATTGTTGTTGGTGCTTCCCAATGGAGAACGTTCACTGCTGCAGGACGACTGACCACCGGGGCTTGGCTGGGACTTCTGGAAGACGAGAAAGATACAGAAAGGTCTACATTTAAATAAATAAATAAATTTAGAATAAGACTTAAACATTTAGTTTATATGGTTTGTCATTGACTCAAATGATTTTTATTATTATTTTCATTCACCAGAGTGGTCTCAGGGGCCAACAGTTTGCAGTCTTCCCTCCGTGCCTCCTCTTTCTCCAGCAGCAGCTCCGAGTTTGGGCCTCCAGGGGTCATGGTTGAGCCAGGGGGTCGAGGGCCCGTGTCTCCACGATGTTTTTTGGTAATGTGGGCCTCGGGACCATGTACCGTCTTTACGTGTTTACGGAGCGAGCTCGGATCTGTGTACCGTTTAGTGCAACCAGGTATCTTGCAAACGTAAGGTTTCTGTAAAAGAGTAGGCACCTCTCTTATTTTACTGCTGGTAGCATCACTTCCATGTAACATATGATCAATCTTTCACATTATAATACAATTTTTTTTTGCAATAGAGTAGAAAGGAAAAACACAACGTGAAAACTGCCAACTGATTTAATTCTCACAGTATTGTCCAGTTTCGTTTTTTATACGTGTGTGCATTATTACCTCATTGGAATGAGTTCGGTTCTGATGTTTAGCCCGGTCTGAAGCGTTGGAGAAGGCCTTGTTGCAGCCCTCGTGTTCACACACGTACGGTTTCTCACCGGTGTGAGAGCGCAGGTGTGTCTTTAAGTTCTCCAGGCGAGAGTAGGCCTTATTACAGCCTTCAAACTGAAACAGAAATCATTCATAATAGTTAAATAAATACACCCAAGCTGCAGTGAAAATAAACACCACAAAAATAATAATTATATGAATGTTTTGCTAAAAGACATGCTGTACAGTGCTACAGTATTTGAGCTACAGCATATCACATTCACAACTACTGTATTTTTCGGACTACAAGGCACACTGGATTATAAGGCGGATTGAGCAAAACAAAACAGTCAGGTAAGTCAAACTTTATTCAACTCATTCACAATAACCACATAAAATCGGTTTGAGGTCAATAAGCACAACCAGAATTAATACATAAGGCGCACCTGATTATAAGGCTCACTGTCGATTTTTGAGAAAGTTAAAGGATTTTACGTGTGCCTTATAGTCCAAAAAATACAGTAGATGAACATTTGTCTCGGAAATCTGCCTTAGAGCTCATGTAGAGGGATCATAAGACTCTTTTGACAGGGACAGGACAATTTTACTGTAGTGATAAATTATATAAAAAGACATGATACTGTCAGTATGAAAACAAGCTCCTCGTTAAGGTGATCTGTCACATGCTGATGAAGTTCAAATGAGACTATAAGTCCTGACACTGACATTACTAGATGTAACAAAGTAATACATTAAAACTTTCCTTGCCTGTTCTACATTTCATAAATGGCAAAGTCAAATAAAACTGTGCATGAGTTTTAACAGCCGAAACAACAGATACAGAGAATCACTTCACTTTCTTTTGTTTTTATGAAAAGTCTGCAAAAAAGTAGGGTCTTCCAATGAGCAGTCAACTAAAATACTTGTGTTCTAGACAAAGATTGCTCGCTAATGAAACATTGTGTCATGTATCGTAATTATTACCGGTATGCTCAATAATCCACGTAGAAAAATCTAACAAAGTTTGTGTCAGGTCCTCTGGGCAGATTAAAAATAAATAAATGAACTTGTTGAAATGTTTTGTCTTTAATCCAAAAGACTTCTTCAGTCTGAGGATCTGCACTAAACTCAGTCTTATAAATAGCTATTTATCACAGTGGATCAACCAGTTTGTTGTTGACATCCAGAACTAGCTGTTCACATGATCAAGGAGGACCATCAGCCTAACGACTGATCGTTAGTTCTGTGATAGCTGCTTGCTACTCACAGGGCGCTGAGTGAAAAATAATAGCATTTGTTTAATGATGGACGGTTTCTTTTCACAAAGATGTCCTCCTTTACTCCTCTCTCAAACCATCGTTCCTCTCTATCAAGGATGTGAACATCTTCATCCCTGAAAGAGTGACCGCTGGCCTGGAGATGAGTGTAGACTGCAGAGTCATTGTGTCATGTACTGTCCTTGTTTCACATACAGTTTAAACAATATGAAATGAACTCACAGTGCACTTGTGTGGCTTCTCTCCCGTGTGTCTTCGCATGTGAACCACAAGCATGTACTGGGCTTTGAAAGGTCTCTGTTCTCGAGAGCACTCCTGCCAGTGACACACAAACTCCTTTTTCTCGCCATGGATGTGCTCATTGTTGATGTGCTAAACAGACAGATAAATAAGAGAAGCATTTTAGTCAAAGTGGGACTGATGGATGGACCACTGAAGACTCTCTCAGTGTCCCAAACTTCATGTTTTCCTCTTCTATCATCCCACAGTGGGGATTTTTGTTTACTGTAATCTATTATGTTTCTCATTTTATTTCTCTATTTAATGTTCAGTGTATAGTGCCATTTCAGAGTACCGGTATTTGTTTTATTTAACTTGTTTCTGATTGACTGAGAAGTGTGGCACATCAGATGTGACAATGATAACCTTTTCTCACAAGTTATCCCCTTTGAAATCCTCTAGAAATGTCAACATTGTGGAATATGTGCAAGAAAGACCTTCGTTTTTTCTTGCTTAGGCCCTGTTTACACGGACAAGGGGGAAACATAGTTTTTTTGTATGTTAATTAGAGGAAAAGATCTGCGTTGACACGGACAAATTCTGTGTTTACATGCATCCAAAAAATCTTCCACCTTAGATCTGTTTTTCACAAATGCACCTCATAAATTTCCTGGAACAGGTGTATTTGCTAACATTTTGAGTGATCATTCCGTAATAGCAGCTCTTAGATCTACTAAACTTCCACCTGCTGAGCCCAGAATAATTCAAAAAAGGGATTTGAAACGTTTCTGTGAACAGTCATTCCTCTGGGATCTATCCCACTTTGATTGGCAACGTATTCTACTAATCAACGACGTGAACACCGCTTGGAACTATTTTCATAATAGTTTCATTTTCTTTGTAAACAAACATGCTCCTTTCCGGCAGTTCAGGATAAAGGGCCGTGACAGCCCCTGGTTTACTCCTGAACTAGCTGACCTCCTGCACAGGAGAGATCATCTTTGGGCCGCAGCAAGAAAATCACACTCAGACACTGATTGGTTGAAATTTCGGCAGCTGAGGAATAAATGCACAACTGCCATCAAAGCTGCAAAACGTAATTACTTCTTATCTCAGACCTCCAAAAATCTAAACGACCCTAAAAAATTCTGGAAAACCATCAAATCTCTCTCAGGCACCCCCCAATCATCTGACCTCCCATCACAACTTCTTGTTGATTCTGTTCCTGTGTCAAATAAGCACGAGATCCTGAACTGTTTCAACAAACATTTTGTTGCTTCTAGTTCATTATTTGACACAGTTACAAATGGAAAATCAGCCACTTCATCTAATAACCAAACTTTTACAAATCAAATCCCTCCTACAAGTAAATCCTCAGTTAATCACACCTTCTCCTTTTCTCCGTTCTCAGTCCGTGAGGTAAATAAACTGTTAAAAGATCTTGATCCTAAAAAATCTGCAGGTCAAGATGAACTTCCTCCTTATTTCTTAAGGCTGGCTGCTCATATCATCACAGTCCCTGTGACTCACATCTTTAATCTGTCCATAAGCCAAAACACCATTCCGGATGCTTGGAAAACAGCCTTTGTTCTTCCTTTGCTGAAGGGAGGTGATCCCACCTCATTGAACAATTATCGACCGATCTCTAAACTCTGCATTTTAGCCAAGGTTCTAGAAAAACTGATAAACTCTCAGATCAAAAATTATCTGGACTCATTTAACATCTTACCTCTCCATCAATCTGGTTTCAGGAAAAAACACAGCACAACAACTGCTTCTCTGAAGGTTCTTAATGACGTTGCTGAAGCATTGGATGCTAAGAATTATTGTGCTGCACTTTTCTTAGACCTGTCTAAAGCTTTTGACACTGTGGATCATAACATCCTGTTGTCACGATCTGGTGCGGTGTTGGTGAACCCGGAGATGCAGACAGGCAGAACACTCGGAGGCACAAGTTGAAAATTAATAAAGCATTTAATATGTTGTGAACACAAACTCATAAACAACTAAGACAGGGCAGTACTCACGACTCTTAGAATTAGGTTGTGGCACAAGCATGGACACGACACACCAGGTAGATCGACAAATGACCCGACACTCAAACCCACACCCACACAAACTAATATATGCACCGTCATTACCCAAAACCCAAAACACCTGAGAATGCAGCAGTCCAGTAATTACCCAAAACCCAAAACACCTGAGGAATGGCCCATCATCCTGACAGTACTGACAGTACCCCCACCCCACAGATGCCCCATGGCGTCCCAAAGAAACCCCCCAAAAGAACAAGGGCGGGCGGAGGGAGGCAACAGGCACCATAAGCCAGTTCAGGAGGACGTCCAAGAGGTCGCCCATCGTGCTGCGTCACGTCGGGCGGGCGACAGGGAGGCCGTCCATTCTGCAGCGCCACCTCCGGAGGACGACCAGGAGGCCGCCCATTACCACCAGCCAGGTCCGGAGGACGTCCAGGAGGCCGGCCATCACCGGCAGGAACCGTGACCCCAAGGTCGGCAACGGCAGGAACCAAGATGTCGACGGCCAGGACACGTCCAGAGTAGGCGGGCAAACGTTCCCCGTCGACCGGAACACTGCCTTCGTCGGTCGAAACACCATCGTCGGTCGAAACACCATCGCCCGGAACATCATCATCGTCAGCCGGAACATCATCAACGTCAGCCGGAAACCCTTCATCATCAACCTCGGCCGGAAACCCTTCATCGTCGGCCGGAAAACCATCATCGTCGGCCAGAAACGGAAACCCATCAACGTCGGCCGGAACACCATCATCGGCCAGAACACCACCACCGTCGGTCGGAACCAAGACCCCGACAGCAAGGACTTGGTCGGTCGGTCCAGAGTCGTCGATGGCAGAACCACGATCGTCGTTGACCACCGAGACGACCCCAAGCGTAGGGATGTCGAGCGGCGAGACGTCGTCTGCGTTGTCGGGACCCTCGTCATCGAGACCCTTGTCATGGGGACCCTCGTCGACGTCAAGCGGCGAGACGTCTGCTTCGTTGAGACCCTCGACATCAGGACCCTCGTCATCAGGACCCCCGTCGTCAACGTCGAACGGCGAGACGTCTGCTTCGTGGGGACCCTCGTCGTCAGGACCCTCGTTGTCAGGACCCTCGTCATCAGGACCCTCGATGGCAGAACCACGATCGTCGTTGACCACCGAGACGACCCCAAGCGTAGGGATGTCGAGCGGCGAGACGTCGTCTGCATTGTCGGGACCCTCGTCAGACCCTCGTCGACGTCGAACGGCGAGACGTCTGCTTCGTTGAGACCCTCGTCATTAGGACCCTCGTCATCAGGACCCCCGTCGTCAACGTCGAACGGCGAGACGTCTGCTTCGTGGGGACCCTCGTCGTTGAGACCCTTGTCGTCGGGACCCTCTTTGTGAGGACCCTCGTCGAGCGGCGAGACGTCTTCAGGACCCACGTATTTAGGACCTACGTCGTCAGGACCCCCGTCATCATCGAGCGGCGAGATCCCTTCAGGCTCCTCTGTGGTGATTGCAGTAACAGCAGTTTCCTCTGTGGTGATTGCAGTAACAGCAGTTTCAGAAGACCATGGTCCCACTGGAACGCCTGAAGTAGGTCTTCGTCTGGGAGCTGGCACTGGTCTCCGTCTGGACGCTGGCACGGAAACCAGTCTGGGCGTTGGCACGGGAGCCTTAGAAGACCATGGTCCCACTACAGGTTCTGGACGACCTGCAGACTCTGGAACGCCTGAAGTAGGTCTTCGTCTGGGCGCTGGCACTGGTCTCCGTCTGGGTGCTGGCACTGGTCTCTGTCTGGGCGCTGGCACTGGTCTCTGTCTGGGCGCTGGCACTGGTCTCTGTCTGGGCGCAGGCATGGCAGCGCCCTCTGCTGGTGTAGACAGGGCAGCGCCCTCTGCTGGTGTAGACAGGGCAGCACCCTCTGCTGGTGTAGACAGGGCAGCACCCTCTGCTGGTGTAGACAGGGCAGCACCCTCTGCTGGTGTAGACAGGGCAGCACCCTCTGCTGGTGTAGACAGGGCAGCACCCTCTGCTGGTGTAGACAGGGCAGCACCCTCTGCTGGTGTAGACAGGGCAGCACCCTCTGCTGGTGTAGACAGGGCAGCACCCTCTGCTGGTGTAGACAGGGCAGCACCCTCTGCTGGTGTAGACAGGGTAGCGCCCTCTGCTGGTGTAGACAGGGCAGCGCCCTCTGCTGATGTAGGCAGGGCAGGGAACAACAGCATGGACTCACCCCTTAAAGTCTTAACCCAAGTCAGTATTTGTGTGCGACCTGGATCTGGTAGCAAACAGGAATTGGCAATGATTATTTCTTCTGCAAGGGAAAAAGACCTGATTTTATGTTGTGGATCCACACTACTGAGAGCAACCTTAAGCAGTCTCTCGATCTGCTGGATAACGAGAGTGGCCTCCTGCATCTGTACAACAGCGACCCCTGGGGTTGATGAGCGCTCTGTGCGTTCGTCATCAGAGCGGGCGCTCACATACTTCTCCTTCTGTGAAGGTTCTGCTGGAGGAGGCTTCCTTGGGTCCTCAGCTGCGTGTCGTGCAGGATCCCTCTCTGTGTGTGCTGCAGACGTGTGAACTGGGACCACATACCCCCCCTTCAGCGAACGTCTCCCCGGAGACGTCACAGGGCACGGGGCCAGGCACCCCTCCCCCAACGAAATCCTCCTCGGCGTTGCTGACAGCGTGGGAAGTGGGGCAGTAGGCGGGGCGGGCAGAAACCCGGAAACGTTCAACGTCTTCGGTCGCCGCTTCCTCCCGCGGCGACGCGGTGCTGGAGATGGACCGGACCAGAACCCTTCGGGTTCCGAGTCGTCCTCAGAAACGGACCACAAAGCCAATGCAGGCGAAGGAGGGCAGAAAAAAACCATTTCGGAGCGGTCGCCTCCGCGTTTCCTCCGCGCTCGCTCCTCCAGTAAGAGAGGAGATGGCAGGATTTCCGGTCCGGATCTGTAACTCCAACCAGGTTCTGTCTGAAACCCGCTGACTCGAATGGCGGCTGCTTCCTTCTGAGCTGTAGCCGTCATTTTCTGCTCACGAGTGCCTTGGATCATCTGTCTGCGGGGGGTTCCGGTTATGGTCGGGTCATTTCTGTCACGATCTGGTGCGGTGTTGGTGAACCCGGAGATGCAGACAGGCAGAACACTCGGAGGCACGAGTTGAAAATTAATAAATCATTTAATATGTTGTGAACACAAACTCATAAACAACTAAGACAGGGCAGTACTCACGACTCTTAGAATTAGGTTGTGGCACAAGCATGGACACGACACACCAGGTAGATCGACGAATGACCCGACACTCAAACCCACACCCACACAAACTAATATATGCACCGTCATTACCCAAAACCCAAAACACCTGAGAATGCAGCAGTCCAGTAATTACCCAAAACCCAAAACACCTGAGGAATGGCCCATCATCCTGACAGTACTGACACCTGTGTCATAAGCTTTCAGAAATCGGTTTCTCTGATCACACCATCGGTTGGTTTTCTAATTATCTTTCCAATCGGAGGCAATGTGTCCAACATAACGGTACTTTTTCCAGCTATTTAACAGTTAAAAATGGTGTACCACAAGGCTCAGTTTTAGGACCAACCCTCTTTACAATCTACATAGCTAATGTAGGTCAGAGCATCCCTGATGCATCCTTACATTTCTATGCTGATGATACAGTTGTTTATTGCCGAGCTAAAACAGTAGCTAAGGCTTTCCAGTTACTGCAATCCGCTTTTGACATCATCCAGTCAGATTTGTTCCGTCTCAAACTTGTCCTAAATGCTGATAAAACAAAAGGGATGTTTTTTTCAAGTAGGAAGTCGGTCCCAGCAGATCTTCCTCTGATTTTATCCTCAAATGGTGTCCCTATTGAGTTTGTTGATTCCTATAAATATTTGGGTATCCTGGTCGATTCACATCTCTCATTTAAACTCCACGTGGAAAACCTAGTGAAGAAACTGAAAGTTAAACTGGGTTTCTTTTTCAGAAATAAATCATGTCTAACACTGAATGCTAGGAAACGCCTTGTATCTGTGACTTTCCTTCCCTCCATTGATTACGGTGACATTCTCTACATGAATGCTCCTACAAGCACCCTGCGGATGTTGGATGTTGTCTATCATGGTGCACTAAGATTCATAACTGGCTGTGATTATCGTACCCACCACTGCACCCTGTATTCACTGGTTAATTGGACATCATTAACCTCACGCAGACTCTTCCACTGGTACATTTTCATCTTCAAATCACTGCTTGGTCTGCTGCCCTCATACATCTCCTCCTACATGTCTTTGCGTGAGTGCAGCTACAGTGTGCGCTCTCAGGACATGATCACCTGCAGTGTCCCCTCAGTGAGGACTGAACTTGGAAAAAGGGCCTTCTCCTACTCTGCTCCTGCTTCCTGGAATATCTTACAAAAAGATCTGAAGCTCTCGGCCCTGACCTCTCTGGATGGTTTTCAGAATCTGTTGGAATCCTGGCAAAAACCAATGCAGATATGTTCCTGTCTTTGATTTTTTTGTACATCTACCTTATAATGTTTTTGCTACTTTTTCTTTTCTTTTGTTTACTGTTTAATGTATTTGTATCATTGATGTTCATCATTCTTTAGTTTGTAGCAGGTCGCTTTCGTAAATGAGCCCTCGAGGCTCAATAAGATTTACCTGACTAAATAAAGGTTGAATGAATCCGCAGGAATCCCCCCCGCCCTCATGAATCTGCTGTAGTTACCATGCCGGGTCATTAGATGGTGCTGTGACTTTTGTACCTCCACCTAATGCACATGCGTGCTGCCTCGGCCCGTTCATTTCCTCTCGGCTAAAAGTTAAGCTAACAACAACTTAACAAGTTAAAGCTGAATTTTGGATAAGAGTCAACAGATTTGATGCCATGCTGGACCAGCTTCATCTAACAAGCTTCACACCAGTCGCTGAGTGGACCAGAACCGAGTCGACGAGGATGATGTCGGACTTTAGTCCGTGATAATCAGCTGATTTACAGCAGGCAAATCAACGTTCTTAATCAAGTTTGCTTGTGTTTACTTCGATCACACAACAACAGAGTTTTAATTTTTTTCCTGCAAGGTCGAGAAGCTGTCTTTCCACCAGGCGGACCGGTTCGGATGGGACCAGTATCCAGGATGAAAACAGCAGAGTCCAGTTCATTAACGTAGTTACAGTTCAGTTAACGTGTTTTTAATAGTGTTCAGTTTAATTCTCAGTGTTTGTGTGACATACAGTTTGTGGTGTTGAATAAATAAATACAAAATAAACCTGTTGTCTTCATTTTCAACTTTAACAACACGCAGCATGTTACGCATCATTTAAATCACGTACCTTGAGTCCAGACAGATTCATTTAGCTCAGATAACTTTATATATCTCCCACGCTAACATAAATATTGTTTATTATTGTTAAACTGGTATTATTTAGCACATTTAGTATGTTATAGTGCAGCGCAACGTGTGAAATATTCGCCTGCCTCGTTCAATAAACAGTGATATTAGAACTGGATCAGACTGTGTCTATTACAACACAGGTGCAGCTACATTCAGGTGTAGATTAATTAAATACGAGACTCAAAATATATTCCATCAGTCGTAGTTCAGAAAGCGGTGCGTGTCCGCCGCCATTGTTGTTGATAGAAATGCCGTTTGTCCGCATGTGCGTGCGTGCGCATGTGGTTCAAACAAAGGCTCAGCGGGAGATGTTTATGTTATCAACATAAACATTTGCAAAAAATCTCCCCTCTGGAAGGTGGATTCAGAAACCTCCGGATTCAAAGAGGGGGGTCACTGGTGTCATGTAAATGATCAGCAGAACCGCAGAGAGAAAGCTGCGGTTTCACTAAAAATACGCGCCGTGTAAAAGGCCCCTTAATCTTACAAAAAAAGCTTCATGTTGCTTATTTAGCATTTCATTTGTCTTGTTATGGCACTTCATGCGTCTTGAGTCATTTTGTGTCAAAAAGTGTTAATATAGCATTATTTTGTTAATATTTTTAACTTTTTAACTTCCATTTACTCTGATTCTCGCCTCTTTCTGGGATGTACACTAAGAATCTGGGATGAGATAAGGAACCACTGACAGTCAAACCTCTTGGCTTCGTTCAGTGTGTGTATTCAGCAACTTGTAAACGGATAAAACTGCTTATATGATTGTGTCGTTGATCAGAACATATTTTTGTGTTTGATTTACGTGAACTAGCTGCTCTTGTGTGTCAAACTCCTTGTTGCAGCTCTCCCAGCAACAGTTGGTCTCATAGATGACCTCGGGCTCAGGCTTTCCATCCTCCTTGTCCAAGTCGTCTCTGCCATCCAGTAGCCCCATCAAATGATCCTGCTGGGAAAAAAAAAACAGCTACTGTAAGTGAGCCTGAGTTTATTTTGTGCATTTATTCTAATATTAATTTTACCTTATTGTAACTTTTTACATTTGATCCTGATATGCTGAAAGCTTCTCACCAGCTACAGCTTCATGAACACAGACTGTAAAATGCAGTACAGTACGACCCTACTCTTCTTGAATGTGTCTTTTTTATTGACATATTGCACACAAGTACTTTTATAAATCTACACAAGATCACTTTGGGGGGTTTAAATTTAATACATAATTAACAAGACGTCACCTGAGTGCCAGTGGAAGAAGGACTGGCTACATCGGCCTCCGACCTCTCCTCCAGGCTCTTCACATTCAAGCCGTCCATCACTCCTCCCAGCCCTGGCTCTGTTTTCAGCTGCAAAACAAAATACAACTGACTGCATCTCTTTTCAGCCTGCATCAAGTAGAAGAAGAAGCCTTATTGACACTGAACTTAGTTTGAATAGTGTGTGATGCGAGTGAGAGAGCCAACTTACGTGTCCATGTTTGGGTGGAGCCTGCAGTCGAGGATTGTGGGGAGGTAAGCGGGAGGCTTGGCATGGAGCAGTTGTGTGGCCACCCAAAGGTGTACCCCCGTTTCCTCCATACATGGACCCTTGTTGTCTTGAGTGGCAGTTTATGTTGCTGGAATAATTGAGAGAAGGACTGTGGAGTAAAAGACATAAAGACTCGATAAGACGAAGAACCTCACATTAAACCAAAATGATTGAAATACATTTACAGAAGTTTATATTTTAGCTCAGTTGGTAGAGCTGCTGCCTCTCGGTAAGAAGGTTGCTGGTTCAAATCCCAGCCAGGGACCTTTCTGGGTGGAGTTTACATGTTCTCTCCATGCATGTGTGGGTTTTCTCCGGGTACTCCGGTTTCCTCCCACAGATCAAAAACATGAATGTTAGACTGATTGGTGACTCTAAATTGTCTCTAGGTGTCAGTGAGAGAGTGAATGGTTGTTTGTCTCGTTTGTCTCCAAGTGTCCCTGTGATGGACTGGAGACCTGTCCTGTTGTCCCCAACCTTTCGCACAGTGACTGCTGGATATGGGCACCAGTGACCCCCGTGACCCGAAAAGGAAGAAGCAGGTAAAGGTAATGGACAGATGGATGGATGGATGGATGGATGGATGGATGGATGGATGGATGGATGGATGGATGGATGGACAGATGGATATATTTTTTCATTCACTTCAAATTTTTTATTAATTTTGTCCACTAATTTCCAATTTATTAACATGCCTCAGAATACACCTAAACAAAAGTCTTGATCCAGCCCTTACTTCTTTTTAGTTTGCTCCCAAGGAACTCAACGTTATTGCATCATTTCAAAGTAGCCCTATCATTTTAGTCAGATACAAGGGTTAGTGCAGAAACCTGAAAGTTATGCACCATAACTCATGTTCCCTGAAGGAAGGGAACGAGGTGCAACATACTTGCTATGGGAATTGCGCCCCCGCGCGATTACCTGAAGGAATATACTCACGCCTTTACGGCTAGGGGCGTCACCGCCGCGCCAGAGGCCCCGCCCTCTGGGTACTTAAGCGGCTTGCGCCCCTCCATCTTTCTCCAAAGTTGCACTTCACCGAGCTTTCAGCATTGAAAAGGGCCAGCTATGTTGCACCTCGTTCCCTTCCTTCAGGGAACATGAGTTATGGTGCATAACTTTCAGTTCCCTTTCAGTCTGGTCTCTCAGTGCAACATACTTGCTATGGGAACGTAATCCATTCACGCCCTTGAAATGCTCAGTAAAATGCATGCTAGAGTGAACGTCTGCCTTTGACCAACAGGCACCTCAAGGCTACTTTCTACTGTGTGTTAGAAAGGACAGCCTGAGTGACGTCACCTGCAGTAACATCCAAACTGTAATGCTTTGCAAAAGTATTTAATGAGCTCCAATTCGCAGCAGCACAGATGTCTGCGACTGGCACACCCTTAAATAATGACCAGGAAGTGGCCAAGCCCCTAGTGGAGTGAGCATGCACTCCAGAGGGTACCTGTTGACCTTTGCTACTGTAGGCCCTTTTAATGGCCTCAGTCACCCAATGTGAGAGGCGTTGTTTTGATAGGGCTCTCCCGGTAGCAGGTGCTGCAAAGCAGACGAACAGTTGGTTTGTTTTCCTCCATTCGGCTGTTCTCTGCATGTAGGTGCGTAAAGCCCTCACTGGGCAGAGAGCCTGTAGCCTTTCCTGTTCCTGAGTGAGGACAGGGGCAGGTGGAAAGGAGGAGAGATCAAAGTCTAGACTCCTATGGTTCAGAGTCAAGACCTTGGGAGTGTATGCGGGATTAGGCCTTAGTGTGACCTTTGACCTGTCAGGGGCAAATCTGGTACACATTGGATGCACAGACAATGCATGGAGGTCACCCACGCGTTTCGCCGAGCAAAGTGCCAGGAATAGAGCAGTTTTATAAGATAGTAAATCTATCTTGACCTCGCTCAGTGGCTCAAATGGAGGGCTACAAAGAGCCCCCAGAACCAGGCCAAGATCCCAACCAGGGGTCAGGGTCCTGCTGGGTGGTTTAGTCCAAAGGAAACCCCTCATAAATCTTATTATGATTGGATGTGCTCCGGGTGTCTTGTGACCCCAGCCTTTGTGACACGCTGAAATCACTGATAGGAAAACTGTAATCGTTGAATAAAAATGACCTTTTTCCAGTAAATCCTGAAGGAAAGTCAGGAGTTGAGCCAGGTCGCATGAGTAAGAAATAATATTTCTTTCTGAGCACCAGGCTTCAAAAATGCGCCACTTTTGTGTGTATAAAGATTGTGTTGAACCAGCACGGGCATTTTGTATGGTCAATACCACATTTTCTGGCAAGCCTGACGCCATCAACCTGTTCTTTTCAGCCAACAAGCTGAGGCTTTTGGCAGTTCCTGGCCTAAGTGGTTGTATTGCCCCTTCTGGTGACACAGAGGCTGTTAACCTCTGGGGGTCAACCAGATTGGGAAGGCCTCCCTGCTGATGTGCTCCCAAGTTACCCTGCTCAGGGTTAATTGAGGGCCGATGTAACCTGTCAACTTTATTAGACATGTTTGGAGCGGAAAATATATTTTCCTCCTTCAAATTTGGAGTCCTGTTGTGAGGCTGCGAGTTACGTAAACGAGCAGATCTAACTCCAATCCGTTCCCTGGGATGGTCCAGTTTACTGGTCCTTGGCTTTAATGGAGCGTTGGTACCAGGTAAACTGACCGAGGTCCGTGTGTCACCCTCTGGGGGAATTATTTTTGAAAGCAGTTTTGGATCAGCACAGAACGGGAGGAGACGTGCTGTCTGAGTACTGCTCGGGCATTGCATGTCCCTCGTTAATAACAAAGGAGCAGCTGCACCGTGAGAGCGTGGGGGTGTTCCTTTTGGTTTGGCAGACTTCAGATTATTTGATGATAAAGAGCTTAGTCCCTCTTGGAAAACAGGAAGAGAGATCTGATTCGGCTCTGACTTGTTTTCATCCACAACAGGCTGAACACAGTCATTGTTGTGGAGGTGTGAAATTTGTGGCTGCCTGAGGGCGTCTGATGTAGCCCCCCCGTTGTCAGACTCTGTCAGCTTGCCTCTCTGAGGTGCGGACATGTCACGTGTTCGTCTGGTTAGTGTATTGGCTCTCCCATTGTTCACAATGGAACTAGGGCTTGAGCACGTGACCCTCCCCACCTGTCTTCCTGAGAGGTGTGTGGGGGGGGGGGTTCGCAGACGCCTCTGTGTCTGCTCATTGCAGAGGCACTCTGTTGGGGTTTATCAATTATGCTAATACCCCATGGGCCGTGAGAGAGAGGGGGAAGTTTTGTGTTGTTGTTGTATTATTTATTTTTTTGGTCAATAAAACAGAGAGGAGCTGTTTCATGAACTTTATTTATGCTTATGTGCAATGACGTACATGATTGTATGTCACTCACAGCAGAGAAAGCATGATTTATGCATGCTGTAAATAAACCAGCTGATTGTACTGTGTTACAAGCAAAGTCTGGACATGAAGGGATCATTCCCGTTACCACGTGGGCGGGTAGGGATGGGAACCGAGAACCGGTTCTGTTAGAGAACCGGTTCTTAATAGTCCAATTCCATGGAATTGTAGGTTGCATGTCATAACGATTCAGCTTATCGGTTCTGCAGACTCATGGTGGTGACTAGGGCTGTGCGATATGACGATATATATCGTGGGGACGATAGAAACGTGTCTATCGTGCTACTTTCCTTCTATCGTCTCTATCGTGATAAATAAGAATAAAAAAATAACTGTCGCAAAGAAGCTTCATATGTGGTTTTGCGAGATGACGGCGCTGCTTTATGTTTGACGCACGCGCGGGTTTGCGACACATGCTTTACGTTGTTAAACTCGAGAGCAACAGAGCCGCAGGCGCATGAAGCCGGTGTCTCAACAAGGAGAAAACAGCTGCACAGGCAGCCCAAGAAGAATAACTTTTACCAAAAAGAGGGGGAAGCTCACCTTGTTAGCTTCCATTATTTCGCTCCGCTGAAACTCGGAGACAAAATGGGTCCAGAGGACACGAACCCAGAGTCCAACCGAGTCCGAACTCGGGTCCAGTTAACCAATACAAAACAGACCAGAGACACAACAGAACCGCAATCAAACGCAACGTTTTCTCTTTTCTGTTTCTTGCTTTGTTTACTCAAACTTCAGAGCGGATTTCTTCTTCGTGAGTTTCATTAGCAGCTGTTGTTTTACCGCCACCTGCAGGAAAAATTTGGACCAAAGTAGAAAAGGAGTTGTTTGTTTGTTTGTTTGTTAGTTTATTCATTTTATAATATGAAATACAACAATTAACGTATTCATAATAGAAAAAAAATAAAAAATAAAATGAAAGGTAGCAGATGAAGAATAAATCTTATTAAATCTGCTCCTTATTCATCTAATAACAGTTCAAACAATATTTTCTATAATAACAAAATAAGTAAATAACTCAGTCAATTTTCAATTCACATATATCACACATTAAATTAGATTCATTTATTTTTTTTAGCAATTCATTTTTTACCAGTTTCTTAAATACAAGGAATGATTTGGCTTCCTTAACATTTGTCATTTGGCATTAAGTCATTCCATAATCGTACTCCTTGAATTAAGGTAGATCTAGTTTCTACTTTGGTCCAAATTTCCTTGTTCTTTTTGTTCACATTCTTATAATTGTAACTATCTGTAGTAAAATAATAAAATAAAAAAACTTTGGTCCAAATTTTTCCTGTACACACACACACACATCGTGTTGTATATATTGTGATATATATCGTTATCGTGATATAAAAAAAGTCCATATCGTGATATATGATTTTTTCCATATCGCCCAGCCCTAGTGGTGACGTATTTAAGCGCTGACATCACAGACATGCGCCACGCCCGCGTGGTGGTGTTCACATGTGGTGTTCAAAATGGCGTCGCGGAGGAAGCGCTCAAGCGTTTGGCTTCATTTCACGAAAAAAGATGAGACCAGGGCTACTTGTAACGCATGCAACGCGTCCATTACGATAAAGGGAGGAAATACGTCGAACATGCAGAAGCATTTGGCCACTCAGCATGCGGTGATTTTGAAGAAATGTACCGTTTTTAACACGTTGCTTGGAGGAGAAGGAAGTGGAGAGAAAGCGTCCACCTCCGTTGTAAATGTTACAGCAGGTAACGTCAAATTCTTTCACTTGTTACCTTTTAGCTATACTGCTTCCACTGTATTTTATAAATAATCTCCCTCTCCTGTAATAACATTTAGTTGACGAGGATTGCCGGAGTCTGGCTGGGTCTGAGTCTAGTAGTGTTAGCACGAGTGGTGCTAGCACACCAACGTTAGCTTCTCCTTTCATGGAAGCAGGGAGAAATAAAATGACTGAGGCAAGAACAAACGAATGTCATCGATCTGTTACCAGATTTGTGGTGAAAGGTTTGCACCCTTTTACAACAGTGGAAGCACGTGAATTTCGGTAAGAAAATATTTAAATGATAAATATCAAATTGTAAGTTGTCAGTTTAACAAGTTCAGTTCTGTTTCTATTCTTTTTTTTTTCTTTTTTCTTTTTTTTAGGGAGATGACTAAGACTCTTAACCCAAAATATCGTCCACCAAGCAGAGAAGGTTTAACAAACCATCTCATCCCTGCTTGGTATGAGGTCGAAAAGAGTAATCTGATATCTGAACTAAAATATATCAGAAAGGCAGCCATCACAGCGGATGGTTGGACAAGTTTTACACAAGATCATTACCTAACTGTAACCCTGCACTATGTCATGGAAGGTAAAACTAAGGAAAAAGTCCTCAAAACAAAAGCTGTGTATAAATCACAGACAGGAGCAGCTGTTGCAGAGGAGATTGATGGGATCCTGGAGGAGTTTGGAGTCAAAGAGAAAGTTGTGGCAGCCACCGTGGATAATGCAGCAAACATGGATGTTGCTGTGAAAAATAATAATAATAACAATAATGTCCTTTTTTGTCATCTGTGTATGTTTCCCATACACAGACGAAATTCGTCTCTGCATTTAACCCAACCACCACCAGGTGGTGCAGTGAGCAGCCATAGAAAGCGCCCGGGGAGCTGGAGAATTAGGTGTGCACTCATAGACACCCCAAGGTGTGTAGTGGCCGGGGCGCGAACCCGCGTCCTTCGGGTCCCAAGTCGGAAGCCCTGCCACTACAAAAAGCTGGACATAATAAAGTTTCCATGTTTCGCACACACTCTAAACCTAGGAGCTCAGAAGCTGTACAACAGCAGTTCAGTTTCCAACTGGGCAGCAAGAATTCGTTCGGTGGTCGTGTGGATGAAGAGATCTCACGTGGCAAAAGTGGTCCTCAAAAAGAAGCAACAACTCCTCAGTAAGAATGCATTTTAAATATTTTTATCAAAGTCAGCTAATGTAATTTAAACTAATCCTCATGTGTGTGCCTTTCAGAGTTGCCCCAGCACATGCTGGTATTGGATGTGAGGACAAGATGGAACTCTCTGTTTTTTATGATTGAGAGGTTCTGTGAACAGTTTCCTGCGATCCAAGCTGCAGCTGTAGACCCACGGCTAAGAAAGCCCATGGTAAATGACAAGTATGCAATGCTTGGTGGGGAAAAGACAAAATTAGATTAAATAAAGCAATTAATAAATGTTTGTTTTGTTCATATTGCAGATTGGCCAGAATTGGCAATGAAGACCTCCGGAAAGCAGAGGAGTTTGTGCAGCTGATGCGATTGCATTACGCATCCACACTCGCTGTGAGTAGTGACAAAACTCCAACCTGTGGCCAGATACTTCCCATCCTCCAGAAGCTGGAAAAACATTACACCGTGCAGGCAGATGACTCTGCTTTCAGCAGGAGTATTAAAGAAAACATCTGGAATGATCTTTCCAAACGTTACAAAGTAAATTTGTTAAATAATGACTAGTAATAATTTACACCAAACTTAGTAAACTATCTTCCTTTTCCCTAAATTTTGTTTTCCTCCATTTTAAATTTCAGGATGACTGTATCCAAGCGTTCCTTGAAGAAGCGACTGTTATCGACCCCAGATTTAAATCCATGTTGATTGATGATGAGAATAACATCTGGGACAGGATCAGGGCAGCTGCTGTGGCAGAAAACACTCAGGCAGCCGCAGCAACAACAGCAGAGGTATTTGAATTACACACTAAATCTGGTGTATTTCTTTTGGTGTATGTTTATGGTGATTTTTTTCTGAAGCTGGCAGAGATGGGAGAGACACAGAGTGAGGCAGAAGATGATGAAGATGATAACTATGTAAGTTTTGTTTTTTGTAATGAAAGATGATAAATTGCAACTTGTGAATTACAAGTTGTCGTTATGTCAATTTCAGACACCTCCTGTAAAGAAACAAAGAAAGACAGGACTTGAAGAAATCTTTGAAGAAGAGGACAGAAAGCTTATGGCAATGCAGCAGCAGCAGCCCCCCATCTCCGTAGCTCAGAGACTGGATCGTGAAATACAACTGTACAGAAGCCTAACAGCAATTCCAACAAAGGACAGCCCAACCCTCTGGTGGTGGATGAAGAAGGACACACTGCCCCTATTATCATCTTTTGCTGAGAAGTATCTCTGTGTACAAGCATCCTCCACCCCATCTGAGAGGGTGTTCTCCACAGCTGGGGATACGATTAGTCCTGAAAGATCCCGTATCCTTCCTGAGAAAGCAGATATGTTAATTTTTCTGAACAAAAATTGCTAGTTTGTTTTGATGAAGTTTTATTGTTTATTAGGAAATTCCTAATAAACAATAAAACTTCATCAAATAGGAATACTACATATATTTTTGGTTTTGGTGAAAGATCATTAAATTCTTTATGAACACAAATGGTTTACTATATTTTATTACCCAAATGAGAATTGATAACAGAATTGATAAGGAATTGAATCGATAAATGACATCGATAAAGGCAATGATATTGATAATTTCTTATCAATTCCCATCCCTATGGGCGGGTGACCCTGTAATGTGGAAACGTGGACCTGGTTCATCAGGCACGTTTCTGTCTGTTGTCACGATTCGCCGAGGAGGCCTTGTGCTTGGTCGCCTGGCGGGGGACAAACCTGTTTTTGCTCCATGCGTGCTCGGTACGAGGTGGGCCCTGCGGGGGTCTTTTCCTGGGCTCCTCCTC
>JBBPBX010001549.1:54223-72294 GCA_038048925.1 Garcialebias charrua | reverse complement strand
TACAATGAACTTTATTCTCGTTTTCTCATTGAAGCTACATTTTGCTGTGAATATCAGACTTACTATCACAAACTTGCTCACACACAAAACACACACACATTGTGAGGATTCACCAGACCTAAATCCCAGCACATGTCAGCGTTTTGAGGGATCATATACGTAGATGCAAATGCAGCCATGTAATTGCAGAAGCCGTAGATCTGTTCTCTCAAGGCTGGATGCTGTCATGTCTAGAGCTGATTCCAGCTGCTTTTCATCATTTTCTTCCTTCTTCAAGATCTTATTTCCATATCATTCCAAACCTTTGGAATCCTTTCATCTTATCCGTGTTCCTTATCCCTTTTCCTCCTCCGCAACCCCCTCAAACTTCTCCAGCAGTCTGTCTCTTCTGGTCCTGTCAGGAGTGATGGGAGTGACAGCAAAGAGGCAGGTGTCACAGCCAAACACCAAAATGGCAGGGAGGAGGCCTCCTGCATCGTTTGTTCTTCTTGCTGCTTTCCTCTCATCTATCCTTCAGAAGGTTCCAAATACCCTCGCCTCACTTCTCTCTTCTCTGACATGTACATGCAAAGCAGACATTACTTCCACACACAGACCTGCACCTCATTCAGCTACTGTTGGTCAGTCCACATTTTCTGTCTCAGAGTATTCTCTTTTCAGTGCCATTTTTGACCTTTCTGTATGTTTGAATAATTTTGATGAATGAGCAGTATAATTTTATGAAAATGTATTATTTAGTCAGAAAGTATAAATCTTTATTTTCGGTAATGACAAACTAATTCATACTATGGTCAATATGACATCAGTCTTATGGATTACTGTTCTGATTATTGTAATTTTTAGACTATAAGCTGCTACGGTACTTTTTTCACACGCTTTGAACACTGCGGCTTATACAGTGCAGATGCTTGTACAATGTGGATTCTGGCAGGGGAGCCGTGCAAAAAAAAAATAATAATAATAATAAAATAATAATAATAATAAATAATCCGCTCATTCTCAATCAGTTCATCTGGACAGTTTCTTTTTAGCAGAAACGTTTCACCCTCACTCCAGAGGGCTTCCTCAGTCAGAGTAGTCCAAAGCACACTGAAGTTAACCCACCAAGTAAGCAACTTATGTGGACCAACCAGTTTGCTGTAGCCAAGATGGTTTCTGGGGGCGTGTCCCTCGTCGACTCCTCCCAGGCAGGCAGACATGTCCAAAGTGGTTCAAGACAAGAAAGTTAATTCTCAATAGTCCAGGTATCAAATCCGCTCATTCTTGAGAATGAGCGGATTTGATACCTGGACTATTGAGAATTAACTTTCTTGTCCTAAATACCCTGATGCATGCTCAATAATCCAGGTAGAAAAATCTAAAAAAGCAAAGTCTGGTCCTCTGATGGCAGGTTGGCAGGTTGGCTTTCTTGGACTGTGAGGTCTCAGTTTCTGATAGAGGAAATTTGCAAACTGAGGTGTACCGCAAACCCACCCACACAGACCAGTATTTACAGTTTGACTCCCATCACCCTCTGGAGCACAAGTTAGGAGTCATCAGGACTCTGTACCACAGAGCAGACAGCGTCCCCACTAACTCAGGAGCCAGACAGAAGGAGAAATCACACACAAAACAGGCTCTAGAGAAATGTGGATATCCTAACTGGGCCTTCCTGAAAGCAGAGAAGAAACCCAAACAGGACTCCAGCCAGCCATCAGGTGAAAAGAAGGAACCCAGACCCAGACCAGTGGTCATTCCGTATGTTGCGGGAGTTTCAGAGACATTGAGACGTTTATTTTCTAAACACAACGTCCCAGTGGCTTTTAAACCCCAAAATACATTACGACAAAGACTGGTTCATCCCAAAGATCCAGTCCCCCGGCACAAACAGAGTAATATTGTGTATGCTGTTCAGTGTCAGGAGGGCTGTGATCAGTCTTATATCGGGGAAACTAAACAGCCACTGGCCAAAAGGATGGCCCAGCACAGAAGATCAACATCATCAGGTCAGGACTCTGCGGTCTACACTCATCTCCAGGTCAGAGGTCACTCTTTCAGGGATGAAGATGTTCACATCCTTGATAGAGAGGAACGATGGTTTGAGAGAGGAGTAAAGGAGGCCATCTTTGTGAAAAGAAACCGTCCATCATTAAACAGAGGTGGAGGCCTCCAGGTTCAACTGTCCCCCTCTTACAATGCTGTTATTGCTAGTATCACTCAGCCCTCTGTGAATAGCAAACAACCATCAGGGTGCTAACGATCCATCGTTAGGCTGATGGTCCTCCTTGATCATGTGAGCAGCTGGTTTCGGCTGTCATCAGCCAACTGGTTGATCCACTGTGAGAGGGTGCTATTTATAAGACTGAGCTGAATACAGCATCTCAGACTGAGGAAGTCTTTCGGACGAAAGACGAAACGTTTCTACAATTTTTTTTTTTGCTTTTTTTATTTATTTTTTGAATGTCCAGAGGAACAGACTTAACTTTTTTAGAATAATAATAAACACTGCATGAGGAAGGAGAAGCTAGTGATCAATGATTTCCTGATAGGCTATTCTATTTTTTTATGTATTTATTTTACCAACCATGTTACAGGCACTGTTCAGAATTTATTTATTTTTTTACTGTATGTATTTGTGTATGTAATGGGTACCGTATTCTCCGGTCTATAATACGCAGTATTTTTGCTCATTTGAATGTCCAGCGTATTAAACACCGAAGAGTATTATTTATGGATTTTTTCCCATATTTTTAGACCCATTTTTCGCTCTGATTCATCGTTTTTCATTTTTGGCAAAAATGGTGCAGTACCAGTTTCGGCCGCTATACGGGCGCTGTAGGCAGCAGCCAGCAGAGGACTCAGAGAGTGAAGAGGAAGAGGGGCCACTTCCAGAAGTTTCTACTTGCATGTGTCCGAAAAAAGCCTCCTTTGGTCGGACTGATGACTCTGTCGCTGCCCGCTCCCTGCTGTGGATGTAGCTGTTTTTGTTTGCAAGATACCACTCATAAACCACACCGCGGATTTTTAAATCCAGCTGATTTCACATTTGGTTCAGCTCAGGAGCCCGTCTGCTATAGTGAGGTAAGAAATATATTTTTAAGCGTTTATTTAGCTAAATTTAAAGAAAGAAAGCGTCCGGTTTGACCCGCCTGGCGCCTGCATAAAAATCATCGAACTTTTTTTTCTCGCAAAGAAATAATTGTTTTTACCGTGTTTCTTTGTGAACTTCTTCGTACTGGCTTGGTCCTGTCGCCGCCATCTTGATCAGGACTTGGTCCTGTCGCCGCCATCTTGATCAGGACAAAGCTGACGCGTCGTGTGGCGATGACGCGTATTAAACACCGAAGCGTATAGTGTACAATTTTTTCGTGTTTATTGTTAATAATTTGACAAAGCGTTTTAAACACCGGAGCGTATTTTCCTCCGGCGAATACAAAAAATTGTGTTAATCTCTACAATGTGAACACCTGCACATGTGTGGATTATATATGTACAATTATTATTATTATTATTATTATTATTATTTTGTGGGTGCGGCTTGTATTCTGGTGCGTTTAGTAGTCCAGAAATTACGGTAATTGTTACCAGATTAAAGAGTGCTAAAACTTGGAGCACAAAACAAAAAAGGGGAATGTAAGAAGGGAGGACCACATCATTGCTTTGTTTTATTTCCACTCTATCTATTCATTTGGATGACTGTGTCTTGTCTACATTTTTTAAATATATTTTTTCAATTTATTTTTGTCAGTGCACTAAAACTTTTATAACCCAAAGAGATCTGAGCTTACATATACAGTTTAGAAACATCTCAGGCCTTATGTAGCACGTTGGAGATAATCTCTCGTTCCATTATCAGTATAAACCGGGTTAAATCTGAGCTAGTTCTGCTAATAAACATCACACCATCACTAAAACTGGGTTGTGAGGTAGGTGCCTCACCATGAAGAGAATAGATGACTTTTTTTTTCTCCAATATTTTTCTCTTTGAGATGTTGAAAAATGGGGAAATTCCTTTGAGTTATTTTACATACCAACTAACCGACAGACAACTTGACTTCAACCAAAATGACAGCTATATCAAACGTTTTGTGCACAAACGTGGGTTTTATTTTGGCTCAAAATTATTAAAAATGTATTTAATAATTAAGTTTGAACCGTTCCATACTGAGCCATAAATACAAATATCAGTATTGTTTGGTCTTGTATAGGAAGCATCACATTCACACTGTTGCATCTTTCAAGCTGCCTCATGGCCCTGTTTTAATTTCAAGTTAATAAAAACAGTGTGAGAAGTAAAATGCAACTACTCAAACACCTATGATCCTGAATGCTTTCACGTTACGTCACACATGCAAGAACACACACAAACACACACCGTTTGCTTCCCTCCCTCGTCCAACACACAGCACTTGCTCCAGAACGTGCAAGCAGAGTGTGCTGTGCAGGCAGGAGATAACGTCCCAGAAGTTTTCCAAGGGCAGAACGTGAGCTGAGAGCTCAGACTTCAGAGGGAAGCCGCAGCGAGCTGAAGCTGATTCTCTGCATGTGTTGCATCTGCCTTCTATTAAAAAGCCAAGAGCGCTCAGGCTGTCTCTCCTGGACGTGCGCTCGCACTCACTGCCTGCAGACCTTCTGTCTTTCTGTCTGCTGCTCTCTCTCTAAACGACTCCCTTTTTATCTTTTTCCACTAAACTTGCAATTTTCTCTGAAGACATGCTCTATCTCCTGAATTTGGCAGAGTAGCTCTGGCACCTGCTATGAAAATGCAAAGTTGAATCTTTAGGATATGCTTTTTGTGGCATCGTGATTTTGCTGCTGGTTGTATTTATTCATTAAAAATTTTTTTCTCTAATTTAACCTAACTACAGGAATTTCCCAAATGTTTATTTAGAGCAATGCATCTTTAACAATTACGTTGTTTGCAGCATTTGACTTTAAGAACTTTGTGATCTTTACAAAGTTGTCACAAGATGAGGATTAGTCCTCTATGATACTCAAATCACTCTGTTGACTACTCAGACACTGTGCAACCACATCTCACTGTTAGAAAGTCAAATCACATTCATCTTCCTCACAGATAACTTTAACATGTCTGTGTGTAGCGCTGCACTTTGCATAATTTTACCACTTATTTTTCGTAGAAGCTCCGTACATCTGCGTTTTATTACTCATTAAATGGATCTTTGCAAAAGGAAAAAAGTAATATATAGTTCTGACTAGTTGGCTTAAAAAAATCAAAGGTAGAAATATTTATGGGTCAAAAACACATTTATGTAGATGTATCTGTTAGCTGAGGTGTTAACTGCTTCATATGCTGTTTGTCACTAACAAACGTTAACATGTCAGAATCAGGCACCGTTCCATGGATTATGGGCCACACAGTCTTAAGAAATATAATGACCTTAAGCAAGAACATTTATTGCCAAAATAGTAAATTACAAAACCTCAAGTAATGAATGAATTTATTTAAAAATTAAACATTCAGGCTAAATTTGTAATTATGTTGCTAATTGTTGTCAACAAATAAATATTTATGTAAATCAGAATATAAGTTTACAATATAGTTTTATACAAAAGGGGTATTAAACTACTGTATTTTTTGCCCTATACAGTATGTCACTTTTTTCCATAATTTGCATGCCTTGTGACTTACTGTATACGACAAAGTGATGTATTTATGGGCGGCCGTGGCGTAGTGGTAATGGCAGTCGTCCCCCGATCGGAAGGTTGGCGGTTCGAATCCCGGTTCCCCACACCATGTGTCGTTGTGTCCTTGGGCAAGACACTTAACCCCGAGTTGCTCCCGGTAGGACTGGAAAGCACCTTGCATGGTAGTCTGCCGCTACCGGTGTATGAATGTGTGTAGCATTCAATGTGTGTAGCGCTTTGAGATTTTCACTAATGAAAAGCGCGTTATAAATTGAATTCATTATTATTATTATTATTATTATTATTATGGATTTTTTCCCATATTTATAAACCAATTTTTGGTTGCGATATGACTGTTTTCATTAATTCTGCCTGAAAATATTGAACACTACCATTTTCAGCCGCTAGATGACACTCGAACAATATGGCATGCCGTTGTGTCATGTAATAGGTAAAAGTGGCAATTAAGGACACAATCAGCTTGCCATAGTTTGCCACCTTTGTTCTGCTCCCTGCTTGGAACAACCATCAAACCAGCTTCATTTCGCTGCTCTGCCCTGGCGAAATGCAGCTGACTAAACCACTGAAGTGCATTTATTAAGTAAAAGTTCAACTGAGACACACCTTTGCTATAATGTCAACAAACTAATAAGTGTATAGGTGCTTATCTTGTTAAATTTGGAAGAAATGCTCATCATTCCTCCTTCATTCCCTTCCTTTCTGCACCCTCCCGGAGCACCGAGTCAGCGGTTACTTTTGAAATGCAGCTGATTTGACTATTAAAGTTCATTTATTAAGGAAAAGTTAGACTGAGACACACCTTTACTATAATTTCTAATAAGCAAATATATGTTTTTAAGTGTTAATCTTATTAAATTCTTGTTAAAGTCCTCCCGTGCACACTCCTGCAGCTGTCATTTGGCAGCCAATTGATTTTTGGCACAACACCAGCCCATTTTTCTGGGTTGTCAGCGATGACGCATAACAAACGCAACATATCAGCGGTGACACATAATAGATGCAATTTATACAGTGAAATGACATGTTTATGGAGTTTTCCACTTTATTAGACATATTTGGACTGATGCAACTTGTAGGGCGGAGTGACGTGTACGGTGGAAAATACGGTAAATTTGTAAAAAAAAAAATAAAACCTTTTAAGAATCAGATAAATGGACAGCACAGTTTTGGTTTTCTGTTATAAACATTTAATTTTAATATGTCTGTGTCTAAATGTAGACAAATCAAGGAAGATTTATTTTATTCAATAGAGTCAGCAGGTGTCCTTTAATCTTCTTGGCCTGGGAAAAGTTGCACAGTGTTACTCGTGTACTGTGGTAAACACCCTATTGAACTTTATTATCATTAGATGTTTGTACTATAAGTAGAGCGCATTGATTAAGAACCCAGAGATATCCATTAATGATCTGCTGTCTTACCTGTCTGAAAAACAAAGTTTAAAGATAGGCTGTTCATCAACTCACAATTTTTAATTACTTGCTCATTTCCTATGCCACAATCTCATCTTCAGTGTTTAAATTATGTTGTGGTGAAAGATGTAGTTTTAGGTCTGTGTGTGTATGTGCGTGTGTGTGTGTTAGATTAGGTGAGAGAGAGAGAGGACAAATGGCGTGGTGGGCTTGTTAAAAGCAGCCTTTTTGCAGCACTTATGTCGGCTTCAGCTGATAATTATTTCAGATTACATTAGAGGAAATTAAACATTTTTTAAAGTACGTGTGAGGGTGACAAAGTTATCAAGTGCAGACTGAGGAGGGAGTGTGAATGTTGCACATCCAGAATTGCTTTTTTTTTTCTTCAATTGCTAATAAGATCATTTTCAAGTGTTAAAAAATAATCAGTGGTGTCAGAGCAGTTGAGCAGAATGGTCGTTTTCATGCACGGATCGGTGGCACACCACGCCAAGTGATGGAACCTTATCAGAGTCAGTCATATTTAAAGACTGGGAATGTGAAGAGTATAAATCTGTTATTGGAATGTTACTATTGGCTAAAATGTAGGACTGCAAAAAAAAAAAGTACAATTTAATATTACTTTAACATTAATGAATATTTATTTAAAATCTTGGAAGGGTGAGAGTAATTTGTTTTCTTTGGGAGCCACTTTGACCTGCATCTGTGTGTGCTCGTCATTTGCAGTCTGCAGGATTCCCTTTGATGTTGAGCCAGTTTGTGAGTTCAAGTTGTGAAAATGTGTTTGTAGTCAGACGTTCCATCATTTCGACATCTGTCTGGTCTGCTGATCCGTCCCTCCAACAGACTGCTATCAGCTGATAAGCGTGTTTACGCCAGCCTTATCACTGTCTATATAAGGCTTGTGGCCACATGGAACTGTTGCAGAAATGGAGGTGGATGAGATGGTAGCAGCATACCTACAGTGGAACTAGTTCAATATCAAACTGATCTGTAGTCAAGTTTGTCTTTTCCTTTTAGACCCTGAAGGCTGCTGTTAACACTCACGATAAGCTCAAAGTTCATGCTCAATAATCCATGTAAAGTGAAGTCAGGTCAGGATTATTGAGCATGAACTTTGATGTTTTGAACCATTTTGGCCATGGCTGCCTCAGAGGAGTCAGTGGGGGAGAGGGTGGACCCCAGAAACAAACGTATCACCATCAAATTGGTTGGCCCGCTGTGTGAATGTGCTGCTTGTGGGACTGAGTTTGTTGTGGCTCCTCAGACTGATGAAGTCCTTTGGATGAAGGATGAAACGTTTCAACACAATAGAAACCATCCAGAGAACCTGACTTGTGTAACTTTGTTGGGTCATACTGATAAGCTTGTAAAAATATATTTATTGGCTTTGTTAGAACAGGACTCAGTTGTTTGAACCCTAAAAAGTTGAACCAATGTCATTAATATGCATTCATTTTACACTGGTAGTTTCTACTATTTTCAATGGTGACACCAATGGTATGTTCAGAAAATGTAAACAAATAGTGAAACTAATGATGTGAAACAGGATTAGGTAGGATTCTTGTTGGTGAAGAGTATGGAGGTTTTTTTTTTCTGCTGCAGCTGTCTACTGATTGAAAATGTACTTTATATTTTATCCACTGCCTTGAAAAGGCTCATTGTGATTAAGAGAGATAAGATGATTACCAATTTCAGAGGATTGACACACATACTGGAAAATGAATTAATAAATCGTTGTCTCCTTAAACGAAAAGCTTTTTGCCAACAACTGAGTGCAAATATGACATTTCTAGCAGCATGTATTAAGACCAGCATTTGTTTTTTCTCAGACTTTGGACAGTTCTTCGTAAGGTCAAAGTTTACTTTGATTAGCATTTAATCATTCAAGTTGAAAATCAAAACAAATACCACCTCTAAAATTAACACAATGGAAATGTTTTTAAGCTCGTATAAATACAAGTAGTCCTCGACTTACGGCGATTCGACTTTACGAATGCGCTCCCATTGAAAAAATACGGTACAGAAACGAAACTTACAGGAGAAACGAAACTTACAGGAGGGAGGGAGGGAGGAGGGAGCTTGACGTGCTGGAAATTTACAGGAGACCTCAGGTGCAGACCGGAGCAGAGGACTTGTCAGGAGGGGCTAATATGCTAAATATGCTAACTCTGGACCGCACGTGGGAATACAGGATACCTTATTGTTTTGAGCAGAGGTTTACGAGGCAGCTGAGCAACGAGCTAACATGCTAGCAACGAGCTGACATTCTAACAGACGTTGCTGTAAACGCTGTTGACCGCGTGAAGCTGCAGGAGCTCGAAGGTGCACGAGCTAACATGCTAACAGACGGAGGAAGAATTCACCAGCTACCAGTAAGAAATTAACTCTTTTTTTTTCCTTCATTATGGCTCCTAAATGTATGTGGTTTTTGATAATTATGTAGGGTAATGTGTTAGGATAGGCTAAGTGCTTGGTAAAAATACAGTACTGTACGTATGAGGTGCCGTTTGGACGTATTTTCGACTTACGGCGATGTTCGTGTTACGAACAGGCGTAGGAACGGAACTCGTTCGTAAGTCGAGGACTACCTGTATATTATAACCTGCTTTCAATTTTTATATTGTTTACATGAATCAAAGCTTTGTATTTAGGAGCAATAGTTTAACTAGATCTGCATAATAATTGCTTCTGAAATAATGGGTGGATTGCAGAGCCAGGACACAGCCCACACTTTCCTGTAACATTAGCAGTTAGACATCACTGGCCTGATAACAGTTGATCTGTTTTAACTGTGCTATATAAATAAACTTGACTTGACTTGACTTGATTGTAGCTTTGAGAGGTAGCTGCCATGCAGTAGGACTGGAGAGAAGGCGAGGAGGGTGTGCAGGGGTTCTGCTCTAAGGTCTTGTGCTTATCAGTGCAGGACAGATACTGTTCCTATGGTTCCGGCTGACAGGTGAGGTGTGTGTTGGTTTCAGTTGTTGGTGAACCCCGGCTGAGGGATGGTTTTGTGTTTGGGAGCAGGTGCATCTCCCCTTCCCCCTTGTTCCCTCATTCCCCTCGGAGGCATATGGTGAGAGTGATTGCAGAGACCGGAGGCCCACAGGGAGTGCTCCTCCTCGCCAGTTCATCTGTTCTAGATGGGGTCCTGTGGGACATCCAGTCTCCTGAGGTCCGTGTTGTCTGGGAATCAGGCCATCACTTTCAGGTTGACTTCTTTGTTACAATGCTGGGCAGTAGCGGTGGCCACCCCCTTTGGTGTTACACACGGTAGTGTTCTATATCACAATTTTGTTACAAATGCCAAATGGCTTGTAGGGTACACCCTCTAATTTGTTTACAACACATTTTATTTGTACGCAGTGTTTCTTTTAATCTACTCATTCTTGCTACTGTTGTCTTTCATTAGAAACGCCATCTTGCTGTGATTTACTAGCCCGTATCTGTAAACCACCTTGCCCATGTGATGCAGTTTACTTCAGGATTCAATACAGAGTTAGACCTTGTATAATCTATTTTTCTCAAACTTTGTAAATAATTCATGGTTAAAAGGCATAAATACACTCTGGCTCATCAAAATAATAACAGCTAGGGCTGAACAATTAATTGCAATTGCAATAATATCGCAATATGATCAAATTAGATTTTCTAATCGCGAAGGCTGCAATTTTACTGGTCACGTGACACAAATCTTTATCAACACTTAAAAAAAAACACCACAAAGACATTTACGATGGTTGCATGGCTAGAATGACAACAACCAGTGCTTCAACTTCAAGTAAGCAAAGTATCAGCCGACAGGGATCACTGACCGAACTGTTTGAACTTCAAACAGTAATTTTTTATATCTAATTTTTTATATTTATTTATTAACTGTCATGTGAAGTTCAGACAGTAGTTAGGAAGTTCACTTAACATGTTTACTATTATGTTTATGAAACAAGAAAAAATAGAAATGGTGAAAAGAAAAGGCATAGATTTGTTTGCTTTATTGTAATCTCTGCTTTAAATAAATCTGACATTGTTTATTATAAAACAGATTGATTTATTGCTTCCGTTTGTTGAAAAATACTTGAGAAGATATTTAAAAAATAATCGCGTTTTAAATCGCAATTGTAATTTATAGAAAAAAAAATTTGCAATTAGATTATTTTCCAAAATCGTTCAGCCCTATTAACAGCTATATATTTTTTCTTCCTTCTGTAAATCCACCGGCTTGTCCTTGGTCTAATTTCCAACTTGGGAGTTGGTGAAGGTGTAAGTGCATGTCTTGACGGCAGTTTCAAGGGAGATACGTGTTGCTTGTTCTGTTAGGTGTGCGAGAGAGAGAGTGTAATGGAAAAATATAGAGAAGGAGTATGTCACATGAGCGAACAAAGAAGCAAGAACTCTACCTCCTAATGCATCCTTTCTTTACCACTCTACCATCAAGTCTCTGGTTCTGTGGTCTCTGTGTCTCGCCACCTTACAGCTCCTTCCCCTGGCCTCCAAGCAGCTGCCACTTCTGAGCCTGAAGAAATTGAAGGCAGATGAATCAATTTGGCCTGTGGCCCTAAAGTGCACTTGTCTGTGCCCCAGCTTGGGCGTGGGGGATAATGAGCCAATAGATTGAGCTGGTGCCGTGGCCCGGCACTGAGCACCAAAGCGTCTCTGCCTGCCACGCCACTGGGCCGTCCTCACACACGTAAGCACACACATACATCCACAGAACTGCTGCCACCTCCCCGAGCAGCAGCAGCAGCTTGTCGCCGGGTTAATAGAGGTGAGGGTCCTTTACGCAAGACACTTTTCAGAACAAATTAGAGAAATGATCTGTATCTGTCATCTTCAGCACTTCCTGTGTTGCCTTTTCCTCGTCTCGTGCCTGGGAAGTCCAGAGAAGAGCGTTGTAGATTTTGACGCAGAAGAGCATCGAGAGAGCAAGACAGGAAGGAGCAGTGGAGGTTAAGGTCCAAGATCTTCGAGTAATGAGGAGTGACACTTGGACAAGACTGAGGCACAGCTTCCCTCAGAGCTAATGACAGGTGATGGCAGACAGGGGAGAGCTGAGACAGAGTGAGAGAGGAGAACTGAGGTCACAACTAACAGCCTCTCTGATCCAAGGAAGAAGAAAGTGGGATCCACATAGACTTTTGATGCCCCACCTGCACCCCCTGCACAGTGAAGAAGGAAGAAGGATCAAAAGAACCGGACAACAAAGCCTCACCCGCCAGCCTCCAGCCAGCTCCCTGCCGACAAGCTGCAGATTGATTGACAGTGCACGGGCAGAGAGGAAGCGTGGAAGGAAAAGGAAAGTCAGCCAAGCCTAGCATGCGCTGAGCCACCGCTGTCTGTCTGTGCCTTGACAAGCCATTCCTGCACAGGAGGTCTCTGTGATTTAACCCAGGGATAGACTGGTATAAATGAGAAGACCTCAGCTAGCATTACTCAACTAAGGGGAAATGAAGACCTGGAGGGTCCTTTGAAGATAATTAAAGAGCACGAAGCAGCAGCCCCCAGAGACAGATTGCAGACATGTTCAATACCAAGACTAATAGAGCTCATTTCCAGTACATTATTCATGTAAAACACAAGTCTATACTGTACTTAGCTCTGTGAGTGCATATTTTAATTTAGTAATTTGACATCTAGCTGTAGACAAAAAGTACAGTCCACCTCTGCACCCTCCACATACAGACAAATTACCCACATTCACTGCTCTGCTCAGATGAACCTTTCTCCACTTCTGCATGGTTTAAATATCCAACGGAATATAATCTTGTCCACACACACACACACACACACACACAAACATCCATCCATCCATTATCTTTACCCGCTTCTTCCATTTTGGGTCACGGGGGTCGCCGGCGCCCATGTCCAGCCATCCCTGTGCGAGGGGCGGGGTACACCCTGGATAGGTCTCCAGTCCATCACAGGGACACATAGAGACAAACGACCATTCACTCTCTCACTCACACCTAGGGACAATTTAGAGCAGGGGTGTCAAACATGCGGGCCAGAACCGGCCCACCAGTCGGCCCGAGGATAAATCTGAATTATAAAAAAAAAGAATAAACGTTATTTTCTTAAAAATCTGCAGTTCCTATGTTGTCCGCTAGAGGCGCTGTGTTTTAGTCAGTTCAATCGCTTTACCCGTGTTTATATATGATATCTATGGCTTTACCCGCTTTTTCTCTTGGAACGGACAGTCGGGCACCCTCATCAGCGGAATGTCCTTGTCAAAAAAGAGAAAAGTGGACACAGAGTGTCGGATTTTTCAAGAAAAATGGACTTCTTCCTATAAAACTGTTTGTTGACTAAATGTTTTAAAACGTTGTGCAATCACTGTGATCAGTTTTTTAATGTGTTTTAAGTCTTAAATAAATGTTAAACTGAGTAAAAGTGTAAAAGGACAATTAATTTAATGTAAAGATTTTTATAATTTATTTCTTCTTTGCACTAATACAATGAAAAAAGTGGACTTACTGTTCGTTCTATGTAATTTTGGAATGAGTTTACTGGTCTGGCCCACTTGAGATCAGATTAAGCTGAATGCGGCCCCCAGATCAAAATGAGTTTGACACCCCTGATTTAGAGTCACCAATCAGCCTAACATGCATGTTTTTGGACTGTGGGCGAAAACTGGAGTACCCTGAGAAAACCCTCGCATGCACGGAGAGAACATGCAAACTCCACCCAGAAAGGCCCCCGGACTGGGATTTGAACCGACCTGCTCGCTGAGAGGCAGCAGCTCTACCAGTTGTGCCACCGTGCTGCCCATCTGGAAACATATGCACAGTAAAATAAATAGCTAAAAAAAAATCACTACTCCTTAAAAATATAATTGTTTTCTCAACCTGCCCGACGGTCGTGTTAAGGAAGTAACTTTCAATGGGTAGGAGTCTTGACTCTAGATCAGGAGTATTCAACTAAACTACTCAGGGGGCCACAGTTACTAAAAGCCAAGAGCTCCGAGGCTGGACAACCAGCAGATATTGTAATTAAGTAAGTTTGTTTTACGGTTTAAAATCTAGTTTTATTTAAAAGGGAACCCAAAGGTCAAACTGAGGTCACCCATGGGCCTGATTTGGCCCCCAGGCCTCCAGTTGAATAGCCCTGCTCTACATATATTAAAACAAAGTCACTTTACCAAACATAATGTTTACCCCACCCAAAAACATCATAATTTGTTTGTTAAACATTATTATGTAAAATTTACGAAAAAGAAAAAAAGAACAAAACGGGACATTAAAGCTTTACAGCTGGGAGCTTAAGGCCAATTAGGCACGTCCCCAGACAGGAAGTTAGTCTCTACATAATCACAGGCAGTCAGGGTTGCCAGTCTTTTGTCAGAGTCGGTGAATTCTTGCCTCGATCAATTGCTATTCTGTCCCATTGAACTGCAGCTCGGGGAACGGTCCTTGCACACTGCATCATTAACCAAGATGCCTAATTAGAAGCTGTGCTCTGATCAATTGCCAGATTGATTGCAGACTGGGTAATGTAGCCCTCAAGCCCTGAAGGAGATGGAAACACTTTGGATGCCTTCAGGAATTTGTCAGCAATACTGATGCTGGATAAACAAAGTAATCAACAGTAGCACTTGACACCGACGTGACACTGACTGTACCTCGAAGCTCTGTCTCTGCTGCTGTGCCTGCCTGCCGCGGAGGATTGCTCTCTTTGTGTTTTCCTTGTGAGGAGGAATTTAAAAGGGCCACCGTCTATTTTCAGATTCAAGAAGTGATTAGGCTGACAGCTAGTCTAGGGAAACTATGAGAGGCAGACGGAGAAGCGGGTAGACGTGGAAGTCAAACCTGATTAGGCCCACCTGCCAAGTCTGTCTTCTTTCCATCACTACACCCTGATTGCTAGGTAGTACACCCCCCCCCCCCCAGTTTTTTTCTCCAACACTCACCCTATCCAAACTCCATGCTGTTTCCACTGACCTCAGTGCACTGCTAATGCCCTCAGCCAATCAGCATGCTTGCCCTGGCAGCGGCAGAGTAATTAACAGGGAGTTGTTTCTACTTGGCATGTGAGCTGCTGGGCACAAGGGTAGACAAACACTCTCCTCTCTCTCTGCCGCCCTACCTCCTCCCCTCTTTCCCAGCCAGGTGGTAGCGTACAGGACCTGTCAGATTAGCTGATGACCCTTTTAATTCTAGCCCAGCCGGGGGCCATAATTGATATTTACCAGGAAAGGTTAATTGTAGCAGTGATCTGCTTAAATTACAGCGGAGATCAGGAGACCGGGCCAGACACCACACTTGCCACCGGGGGAGCTACTACATGCACACTGCTAGTCAAATGGATTACACCCTGCGGCCATCACTGCTGTACTCCAAGGTGGAGAAGCAGCATGGGCTGCTATGATTGGCTACTTCAGCGCCAGATTTGAGTCCTCCTTGCTGAGTTTGCCAGCTTCCCATCTGGCTGGAAATTTGGATGCATGCCAACTGCGGGACTGCATAGGCTGTGATAAAACAAGCCATCCATGTTGGCATCAGGCTTACCATTAATGTGGGTCACAGGGCACACTGATGATTCTGATACAATACACAAAGTTTGTTCATTCATTCAGACACTGAAGACTATCCTAGCTGTCAGTGGGGTAGAGACTAGATCATTGTTTAACAAAGTAAGATTGGGACCCCATTGCGGGCCGTCCATCCATTATCTTTACCTGCTTCTTCTTTTGCGGGTCGCAGGGGTCACTGGTGCTCATGTCCAGCAGTCATTGTGCGAGAGACGAGGGACACTCTGGATAGGTCTCCAGTCCATCACAGGGACACATAAAGACAAACAAACATTCACTCTCTCACTCTCACCTAGGGACAATTTAGCGTTACCAATCAGTCTAACATGCATGTTGTTGGACTGTGGGAGGAAATTGGAGTACTCGGAGAAAACTCACGCATGCACGGAGATAACATGCAAACTCCACCCAGAAAGTGCCCTGGCCCAGATTTGAACCAGGGCGACCTGCTCGCTGAGATGCGGCAGCTCTACCCACTGTGCCACCGTGCTAGATCATTTTTTTAACAAAATTAGACTTGGGACCCTTTTCTGGGTCATTAAACACCAATTTGGGGTTCTTGAGAAGATTGACAGAAATAAACTTTACAAATGTTTGGCAATAGTATAATTAGAATTGACCTTTACAAAAAATGCAATACAAATGTTTGTCATATATGTATAAACATATGAGCCTCTGGTAATTTTATTTAAAACATTTTTTAGTACACTTTAACCAGCAATAGTTGTGGGTCACAAACCTGCAACTTTTTAATTTGTGGGTCAAAAGCTGAAAAGTTTGGGATCCACTGTAGATGACTAATCCATCTCTGGACAACACAAAGGAAAATGTGTGCACCTAGTGTTGTAGTGAATTTCAAATTAGCAATAACCATTTCTTTTCATCACATTTTTGTTTCACATTTTGTTTAGCTCAGAACGTTACATCCTACTACCGTACTTTTATTTTCACAGTTTTGTGCTTCGGAAATCCACTTGGAGGTTTGGGTTCCAGGTGTGCTACACTCAGTTCTAATTTGCATTCATCCAAAGTATGAACTGAAACTAAACTTTGAGACATTCTACTAACTTTGTTTACTATCAAGTGAGAAAGAAGGCGACTACAGCTCATTTAAAGTCACCCACAGGCCTTGTTTTGTTGCTGCATGGTGTGTAGCTGCCAAAGCATGTGCTGTTCAGAATCACAGGTGACAAAAACATAAATTGTTCGAGACTTCCATCTACTGAGGATTTAGTTTTGTTCTGGGATTTATCGCAAGGAGCAAAGCTTTTTGAAGACCTGGTGATTTATTTTAGTTAATTTTATTTTTTTCAGTAAAAACTCGTTTTTGTCAAAGGTAATTTGAAAATCAGTGTATAGTCCAAAAATGTCATTCTTTGAATAGTTTTATGTTCTAACAAGAACCCAAGTCCATTACTTATCAAATGAAGCAAGGTTTAATAAATCATTTATTGTAATAGCTTACAATTGCTCAGTTGCAGGTAAAATTATCCACTTAGTCGTTAGAAAAACAGCTCCATTTGTAGGTAACTGCATGCACGTCGTGTGCAGCTGTGTGGGAGTCAGTTCAGTTTTTTGTCTGGGCACTGCACAGCCGAAGTTCTCTTAAAAAAACAATACCAAACCTAAATTACCATTTAGTTAAACATTGACATGGCTTATTTATTTTTGCAATAATGTTTTTTCCTATAGCTCTGTGTGTGCATGAGTACGCTTGTGTGTGCGTGCGTGTGTGTGCATGCGTGCGTGTGTGTGTGTGTGCTGACATGCGTATATGTCTATGCGTCAACAAAATACCTCATGAACGGCTGAACAAATTTTCATGAAACTTAATTAACTCTATCATAAGATGTACCTCCAGAAGTGATCAACTTTAGGAGTCAATCTAGTTCAAGGCAACCACAGCCGACAAAACAATTCACCTTAAAAATAGCTAAAATAATTTAGTCCATTCTACAGATATTTATCTCAAATTAGGTGTGGTAGTAGCTGACAGTGATTCACGGGTCATAGTTGGATTTCTAACAGATTTCACAAGATATTTGTTTAAAATATTGCCTTAAACTATTTGTAGTCAACTCTGTCCGTTATCAAAATATCTCACAATCTAATAGACAACTTTAATGAAACTTTCTGGAAATATTCATTAAATGTTATTTTATAAATGATTAACAGTTGGAGCTGTCCCTGTTCAAAATGGCTACTAACACTAACAACACAAAAATGTCTCCAGTTCAGTCAGTTGTACAGATATTGTGCTAATATTTGGTGTAGCGTTAGCTCAGAGTTGCTCACAACACATACCATATTTTCCACCGTACACATCGATCCGCCCTATAAGTCACATCAGTCCAAGTATGTCTAATAAAGTGGAAAAATCCATCAATATGTCGCTTCACCGTATACGTCACATCTATTATGCGTTTGTTACGCATCACTTGGAAATGTGGACCGGTGTTGTGCCAAAAATCCATTGGTTGCCAAAC
>JBBPBX010001549.1:27228-50666 GCA_038048925.1 Garcialebias charrua | reverse complement strand
GGGGAATGAATAAAAGGGATGGTGGAAGCAGTAGATGTTGGGGGGGGGGGGAGACTGTTGAAAATTGCACGTTGTAATCTCCGACAGTGTTAGATGTGGCCTGTCTCTCTAATCTGCTGCCAAATAAATGGTGCACAGTCTCTGATAGTTGTAGCCACGATGTTTATATCCACCCTCTCTGCTTCTATTCAGCTTTGATTTTTTGCCTCCGTCTTTATAAATCGATTTCTTCTTGCTGTTTTGCTGACTGTATTCCACTTGGTGATCGCCTGACCATGACACGCAACATTCTTCAACACGCCGTCACCATCTCTTTTGTCGTCTTTTTATTTTTTCTAGCTCAGTGAAATCTTCACCACCACACTGAAAGTGCTGCTAATTTTCATAAAATGTGCTCCACCACATCAAAGTGGCTCCCCCAGCTTTAAGAGCTCTCAACTAATGATACTGCAACAGCCATGAGTACAATGGATGTCTCTTGTCTTACCGCCAAAGGGAATGGAGACAAATGCTACATGTGGACGCACCCGCCTGCCTGCCTGTAAAAACAGTCATGCATCAATTTGGAAGCAGGGGGTAAAAAAAAAATTGCAGGGGATGTTGTTTGTTCATTGCCATGGCGGGGTCTTTATCTGCTTATTTTGACTAGGTAATTGCGCCTGCGGAGCAGCAGGGCTTCGTCACTAAGCCACACAAGGATTAGGGAAATGCAAGGTGGGAAAGGGGGTGGGTTCTATCGCATCTGTGTCCTGCAGAGAAGAGGGTGGCACTTATGGTGCTGTGGGGGCTTCGATTCCCTCGCCAGTATACGCCCACGTGAACCAGACCCGCCCACCTATCTCGTTCTTCGGACGCACAACGAACGCTTGCTTACATCCCTTTCCTCGTCTTGGTCATGAAAGCTTGATTTGGCCTCCCTCTTTTTTTGCTTTCCCGCAGCAGCTAACACCACTTGTCTGGGTTGGGAGAAGACTGGACACTCCCCTCGTATTGCCATGGTTTTCTTTTCTTTCTATTTCTGTAAGGAGAGTGGAGGAGGGGGCATGAAAATGGGGAGAGGATTAGGGGGTGGATTTAGCAACATTTCTCTTCTCCGGGGCTGTTTAGTTAACCCTTAAACGCTGCCAGCATCCGCCCCATCCCTCTCGCCATCAGCCACTATAGCCACCACACACATATACACACACACTTGTCCACCACCATCCCCCCACACTCCCTCTGGGGTGGGTTCTTAAATCCTTTTGAAGTCCTAAGCGCTGCAGAAATCCATTGAGAGCCATGTATAATGGCTTTTAAGAGAGAGTGTTTAGCTGTATGCCGACCCTATGGCTTATGAACCGCTGGCGTTTTAATGGATCCCCTTTCCCTTCTCCCCCTTTTCCCCTCCTTCACCAGCAGTAAATCCAATGGATTGTCCCTCATTATCATTTAAATAAGCCTCTCTTTCTACTCAGAATGCTCCAAGTTGAATGAACTCGACATAGAACGACTAATTCCAAATGGCCTTGGCCACCCTCCACCTATGCACATATGCTCTCACACAAACACATGCATGAACATTTAAATTGACTCACACCATGCATGCACAGATACAAAACCACATTCTCCCTTGAGCACACTTTCGACCCTTTTGTATTCACAGATTTTTGCCTTCTGTGCAGTGTTCCTGTCCTCTGGTCTACTCTCTGGTGGTGGCAGAGAGGTTGGGGAGAGTGGGAATAGCCTTTTGATTCCCACCGAGCTTGCTTTCCGGTTCGCGGCAGGACTTCTTCGTAATCGGCACCACAGGAGCCGTCCTGCGAATCAGAAGGGCACACAGGCGTTGATGAGGGCTGATGCCTTGAGCAGGTGTGGGTGAATGGTTCAGGGGCATTTGGAGAGTGCAGAACAAGGGAGGCAGTACCAGTGAAGATGTGGGGGAGGTCATTTCAGATTGAAGGTGGACCTATGGATGAAATTGGTCTAGCAGAAAAGTCCCCTCCAGAGACCAGGGGGGGAGAAATTGCCAATCTAGACCGAGGAATAAAAGCAGTGAAAAGTGGAAGTGGAGGGAGGGATTTGGAGATTGGTATTCGTGCTGTGCTCTGACACATCGAGCTGGAGAACAGAACAAAATGCAGCCTTTTTCTGTCCCAGACCTGCCTTGTTCAGCATTTAAAAGACTGCACTAGAAAATGCAGGAGTTTGATGTGGCAAACACTTCCAGAAATGCATGCTCAGAAATACAGTCGTCATATTGAACTTAACAAAAATGCACAAACTATAGCAATAAAATTACATATATACAGTATTGTTATACATTGTAGTAAATAATATATATTTTCATTTTTCCTGCTGCTCCCTTTCTCGGGGATCGTCACAGCAAGCTAACTTGCATGAAGATTTGGCAATTGTTTACTGTCAGATGCACTTCCTGACACAACCACCAATCACCAAGCTGTGTGGAGCATGGGGCTGCCACCTAGAGCAGGGGTTAAGGGCCTTGCACAAGGACTCAGAAGCCGTTTTCGCATTGGCCGGCCCTCAATGGCCCGGGCCGCCCCACCACGCCTTCTAACCCGGGTTCGGCGTGTTCGCATTTTCCTTTTTTTCCCCGGGTCCGCCCTCGTTTTGGAACCATCTCCACCGTGGTTCTGATCGGGCCGGACTCCCCCGGCCCAGTTTGACATCATTTACTGCTCACATTTGATTTGTTGTTTGCAGCAGGGGCTGGACTCGTTCTAACAACCTCAGCGCGAGCTGAATTTCATTAAAATTTATCTACAGAAACCCCTAAAAAAATTATTAGCTGAATTAGTTTTTCTGAGTTTAATTTTTGTTAATAACTGATTACAAATCAGCTTATGTATCAGCTTGTGTTAGAACGTAAATACCGTATTCGCCGGTGTATTATACGCAGTATTTTTGCTCATTTGAATGTCCAACGTATTAAACACCGAAGAGTATTATTTATGGATTTTTTCCCATATTTTTAGACTCATTTTTCGCTCTGATTCTTCGTTTTTCATTTTTGGCGAAAATGGTGCAGTACCAGTTTCGGCCGCTATACGGGCGCTGTAGGCAGCAGCCAGCAGAGGACTCAGAGAGTGAAGAGGAAGAGGGGCCACTTCCAGAAGTTTCTACTTGCTGTGTCCGAAAAAAGCCTCCTTTGGTCGGACTGATGACTCTGTCGCTGCCCGCTCCCTGCTGTGGATGTAGCTGTTTTTGTTTGCAAGATACCACTCATAAACCACACCGCGGATTTTTAAATCCAGCTGATTTCACATTTGGTTCAGCTCAGGAGCCCGTCTGCTATAGTGAGGTAAGAAATATATTTTTAAGCGTTTATTTAGCTAAATTTAAAGAAACAAAGCGTCCGGTTTGACCCGCCTGGCGCCTGCATAAAAATCAGCAAACTTTTTTTTTTAATCCAGCTGATTTGAACATTTCGTTAAACTCAGGAGTACGTCTACTATTAAGTCAGCTAAGAAATATATTTTTTAAGCGTTTATTTAGCTAAATTTAAAGAAAGAAAGCGTCCGGTTTGACCCGCCTGGCGCCTGCCTAAAATTCGGCGAACTTTTTTTTAAAAATCCAGCTGATTTGAACATTTCGTTAAGCTCAGAAGCACGTCTGCTATGAAGTCAGCTAAGAAATATATTTTTTCTCGCAAAGAAATAATTGTTTTACCGTGTTTCCTTGTGAAGATCTTCGTACTCGCTTGCTTCTGTCGCCGCCATCTTGATTAGGGCAAATGAGGCGCTGACGCGTCGCGTGGTGATGACGCGTATTAAACACCGGGGCGTATTGTGTACGTTTTTTTCTTGTTTATTGTTAATAATTGGACAAAGCGTATTAAACACCGGTGCGTATTTTCCTCCGACGAATACGGTAACATGAAGCGCGCACCCATTTCCGCCTTTCGGCGCGACCTGAATGTCATTAAAATATAACTAATATTGTCTAACTCTTGCGCGCAGCCAGGGTTTTAAAATATAACTGATAATCTCTAACTCCTTTGCGTAGCTAGAATGTTAAGAGGGGTGATTGCTTTATAGGCAAAGTGGACTCCTAAAAAACCAATCCGCCGCTGTGGCTCAGAGAGATCGCGCTCGGCTGTTACACTCTTTTATCTCGCTTCCCACCTGGTACAAGTTTTTTTTTACGTTTGTCTTTTATTGGAGTAAATAAAAAGGAGTTGTGTTAACCAAACGAGGTTTCTTATTAAAAAAAATCCTGGTGGTTCAAAGTAAATGGAAGAGAAGAAAATTATGTGATGTCTTGGAATACATCAGTCCCAATCTTCGTGTTATTTACGTCATAACATAAGCTGATTTGTGATCAGTTATTAACAAAAATTTAACTCAGAAACACTAATATATATATTCAGCTAACAAATATTTTTTAGCAGCGTGTCCTCTCTTAAAACACTGTAAGCGCGCACACAAGAACACTCCACCCACGTCAAGTGAACACCCCACCCACTTCAAGAGAACACCCCACCCACTTCAAGGCTTGCTCTCCACATAATGTGTAATGAACGGGGGCGGGCCAGGGCTGGCTCTGGGTCAACCAGGGACGAGCCGGACTGGGGAGGGCCGTGCAATGCGAAAACGGCTACAGTGGGGCAAATGAGGGTGGAGGCAGGTGTGGGTGTTTCACTTTTCACACACAAATGTAGATGCCATGCGAATACGATTCAAAGCTGTGATCTCACAGACTCACTGAGCAACAATCCAGTTCATTTCTTCCTCAGCCAGGTAAGATACTTCTGACGTTGTTGTCTCAGGTTCCGGAGTGGCTGGACTTGAGGAATGAGACATTTTGTAGCTCATGTCTCAGAGCTAATCAGCTGATTAGGGTGTGACACCATGAGTTTTTCAATAATAATTGTTATGTATTGTCATCATTGTATGTTCCCATACAATGGCAAAATTGGCTCTGCATTTAACCCATCCGGTAGGACTGGAAAGCACCTTGCATGGTAGTCTGCCGCCACCGGTTTATGAATGTGTGTAGCATTCAATATATGTGTAGCACTTTGAGATTTTCAGTAATGAAAAGTGCGTTATAAATTGAATTAATTATTATTATTATTATTATCCACCACCAGGTGGAGTGGTGGGCAGCTTTGGAAAGCGCCCGGGGAGCAACTGGGGATAATGTGTCCTGCTCAGAGGCACCACGAGATGTGCAATGACCGGGGATCAAACCCGGGACCTTCGGATCCCGAGTCGGCTGCCCTGACCCTGCACCATCTCAGCCCCCAACAATACTGAACCTCTTCACAATATTCTAACTTTTTCAGACACAGAATTTCAGTTTTTCGTTATTTGCAAGCCATATTCATCAAAATTACAAGAAATAAAGTCTTGAAATATTTCACTATATGTGTAATGAATCTATGTAATATGAGTTTCGCTTTTTTGAAATGACTGACAAAAAAATAGAACTTTTTCACAACATTCTATTTTTTTTATGCAAAATCCTATGCTTGTATTGATAACTTACTAACAAGCACTCTTAAATGTAGGTTAGGAGTTTCATAAAATAATGTTCAGCATATTTACAAAACAATTTGTTTAGGCCCACCAAGCAGGTGATTGATTGACGCACTGGCTGCAGACTGGATTGAAGGCAGTGATGAGTGCAGGTGTGGGGCACACGGCTGCGCCTGTAAAAGGTTAACGTGAATATTGATATTAAAGCGATGTTGCTTCATCATGTCTGTGCGAGCGATTAAAATGCTCCTTTAAAGGTCATTCCTGTTCTCCTCTCTCTCCCCACAGAGCTCCGCTCACTCTCTGTCAGGCCACGGCTACTCGGTAAGTGACATTTTCATGCTTCATAGCTTTACGGCAGAATTACAATCTCCAACGACCCGCTTTATGGCCCTACCACTCAACATTTTAATTATGTTAAATAGAGTAATGTAGAAATCATGATATTAGGGCTATTAATTCTGGCTGACTGACTGATTAAATTGCGGGAAGGTGTCCTGCGCTACCTTGGCGAAAAGTGCCTCGTTTTATTGGCATCGATCAGCGCTTTTCGCCAGTGGTGCAATTTAGCTGTCAGGGCTTTAAATCTTCGTGCACTAACTGTCAGTTGGGGGTCCTTTGGCTCACAATAGTGTAAATACAATTTTCCATAACCACAGAAATGCCTATGCATTTGCTGTATATCTTCAGGTAGACCCTAAAATTAACTGTCACCGTTTTTAAGAACTGTCTTTACATGTGATGTAGTGTTCGAGCAGGAGATGAGGTTTCTTATTAATAAAATTCCTGGTGGTTCAAAGTAAATGGAAGAGAAGAAAATTATGTGATGTCTTGGAATACATCAGTCCCAATCTTCTTGAACATATACTAGTTCACATAGTATCAGTTCAGGACTATTTTTATCCATTCAAAGCCTGTGTTGTCCCATCTCAACGTGTCCTTCTCACCACTGATCTAGACAACACTTGTCCTTTGCTTAAAGAAAAAACTCATTAGAAGTAGGACTTTTAAAGTGTGCTAGTTTTGCTTATGAGTGGCATATGGCAGCTCCTATTGCAATTGGAAGCAATCATCTAAACAAACAAAACTATAAATGGTTTGTCATCCTTAATCTGTCTCAGAAGACTGCAGTTAAAACTCTGAACAAAGCGAACTTCAGACGATGGTAATTTCTGTGCAATCATTTTTCATGCTGTTTTAATAGAACATGTCACACTCCTATTCCCCAGCGGGTGCGCACTCACAAATGGATAAAAACAAACAAGACCTCCGAAAAAAAAAAAAAAAGCTGGTGCAGCCCTTTGGCTTGAGCTGTCAGTTTGAGTCGGCAGGAAACGAGGCCTACTCTTTATTGGAAAGAAGAAGGGATTCAGTAGTAGGAAGGAGAAAATACATAGATGGAGGTGGAGTTGGCTTGAGGGGATCGATGTGGGAGGAGGAGGCGTCGTGCAAAGGAAAGTCTAGCATGGAGGGCAGGAAGCTTCATGTTGTCTGGCTTCCCTCTCAGGCTATCTGATGGTTCTCTGTTTGTTTGTAGCCTTCAGGCAGCTCCTCTGACTCTCAATCTGCTGCGGGGTCCTCCTGATCGCTGGGGGCTGTTTATCTGTAAGTGCTTCAGGCTTTACACTATGATAGTTTTGAAGCAGGGCTTTGGGTGGTTCTGAAGGGCTACAAGGAACTGTGAGCCAGAAGCTATAGGTTACAGTAGAAGATGAAGAAATGAGCAAAGAGGTAAAAACAGTAGCTGAATAGAGCATCGAGAACTGTTAGACAAAAAAAGGTGTGGATGGAGAGCTACCGTATTTTCCGCCTGATAGCTCGCACCTTTCTATAGGTCGCTTTGTCCAATTATTGGCAATAAATTGGAAAAATCCATAAACGGGTCGCACCTTTATTTAGATCGCACCTACGTCACCGCCGACGTAACGCGTCACCGCTGAGACAACCCGGAAATGTGGACCGAGTGTTTAGCTCTGCTGCAAATGTCTGCCACAGGAGCGCACAGCAAGGCTTTAAGAAGATTAACACTTAAAAACAATTATTTGTTTGCTAAAATATATAGCTGACATTATAGCACAAGGGTTCCTGAGCTTACCCGTTCCTTAATGAATTCACGAAATGGTCAAATCTGCTGGATTTAATTTGTTTCGCTTTGACATCTTCCAAACCATCGTGTGCGCTGTGAAAATAAATTATAAATAAATCGAATTTTATCTCGAACAACTCCAACAGCTAACAGTTTGTAAATGAACACCAAATAATTACTTTCTGTAAGTTTAAAGAAAATCTGCTGAGTGGTTTATGAGCTATTTGCTAAAATATACACGGAAATAAAACGAGGCTAGCCGCAACACGTTTATGCCCATAAAACATCAAATTTTATCTCAAACAATTCCAACAGCTAACAGTTTGTAAATGAACACCAAGTAATTACTTTTTGTAGGTTTCAAGAAAATTTGTGGTGTGGTTCATGAGCTATTTAGACAAATAGTAGCAGGAAAACAACCGAAGCTAGCGCGACATGTTTACGTCTATAAAACATATTTTTTTTAAATCTCAAACATCTCATAAAGCTGGTCAGTTGTAAATGTCCATACAGTGATTACTTTCTGTAAGTTTGATAAAAATCTGTCCTGTGGTTCTTGGCTTATCTTGCTAACAAACACAGCTAACAGTAGTTACCTCCAGAGCAGGAGGCCGGGCTGCAACAGAGTCAGTCCGACCAGAGGAGCCTGCCGTCGGACACATGAGGTGGGAACGGTCGGTGTACCCTAGCGGACAAAAGTGGTACTGCACCATTTTTTGCCAAAATGAAAAACGGTCATATCTGAGCCAAAAATTGGTCTAAAAATATGGGAAGAAATCCATAAACAAGTCTCACCTCTCTATAAGTCACAGGACATGCAAATTAGGCAAAAAAAACTGCGACCTATAGTCCGGAAATACGGTAATGTTAAGTTGGGAGGTTCAGTGAAGTGGAAGTGTTATCTGTACCACTGTCCACCAGAATTATGATTTCTGAACTGATTAGTGTTTCAATAGCCTCCTCCTCACAACAAATAATAGGCAAGCCACAGGATGAGCTTGTTTAATGGACATAAAATGTAAGACAATCACAACAAAACGTAGAAAAAATATTAAATAGAAATTCTTCATGCCCCTACAGTGTATGTAGCTCGTACATTAGTTGCATTTTAGGCTCCAGAAGTTTAAGTTATGACTGATGGTTGTATCACCAAACGTTTTGTTCCTAATCTTTTTTACAAATCAGAAATAATAACATACTCTTTGAATCAAGGATTTTACTGGTTACCAGACTACATTAGCGTTACACAACAAACACAACTCAGCAAAGATAAACTTGTTGGGCTTCCGACAATGAGTGCACACCTAATTCTCCAGCTCCCCGGGTGCTTTCTATGGCTGCTCACTGCACCACCTGGTGGTGGTTGGGTTAAATGCAGAGACAAATTTCGTCTGTGTATGGGAAACATACACAGATGACAGAAAAGGACATTATTATTATTATTGTTTCCATGTGATGTTTTTTTGTCAGGAATTTCCTTTAATTCCAACAACTTTCTTTTTGCAGCACTTTTTATTGAGGTGTTTATTGGAGAGTAGTGGTTAGAAAAGGTGAGCCTTTGATCGGTAGGTTGCAGGTTTGAATCCTCAGACCACTGCAGCAACAACAAATTTTTGGGTGGGGAACGTGAAGCACCCACACCTGCTTCCACCCTCATTTGCACCATTGTGGGCCCTGGAGGAAGACCCTTAACCTCCCCCAACTGCTCCACACATGTGGGCTGTGGTAGCTCAGTGGAAGAAGTTGTTTTATTATTTGAATAGCTAGCCATTATTATTATTATTATTATTATTATTATTATTATTATTATTATTATTATTATTATTATTATTATTATTATTATTATTATTATTTAAACAGTTATTATCATGAAATAAGGAGAACAAGAAATGACTAACAAGAATCTGGTTTTACAACAATGCACAAAGAAATGAGGGACTCTTTCCCTTGAGGGTGTCTTCATCAGGCAAAGACGTGGAACAATTATTTCAACACTCAGCACATCTGCAGTCCACCTCTGCTCAGGCTGCAGAACAACTTTCCATAAACGTTACTTTGCACCAGTGGCTCATCCCATTGCTAATCGATGCTGAGATCAGTGGTGCTTTTAATGCTTAAGGCCTATTTGTAAACCTTTTACGTAGCCTGGCCTCCACTGGTGCAGCGTGTCAGTATTTTCCAGCAGCTCACCAATCCGCTAGTTCAACTCTGTGAACAGGGTCCAACATGCAGGAACGCTGAAGTTTTATGTACTCCACTGAACATCACCCTGCTGAGTTTCAGCTCTGAGTTGGGTTTGATTACTTGCTGTTAGCTAGAGCTGTGATTTGCAGCCTCACTGCAGTTATTAACCCATTTTCAGCAGGGCAGCAACATGCACATTAAATCCTGCATCAGACTGGGTGGATTTTCTTTATGTTTTAATACGTCAGAGGTGGGATGTGGTGATCTGAGCAGTGAGCTGTCAGATGACAGTCACTGGACTAGACACCAGAATGTATTCATTTATACCCATCTACTCACCACAGACTCATGTTCGTGCCGCTGTTACATTATTAGTGTTTACCGTATATCTTAGTGTATATCCTAGATTTTTATATACTGTTTCTTTTTACACTTTATATTTTTGCTGTTGTTGGGTGTAACTGGTACGCTAAGTACATAACTTCATTCCACCTCATGCACCACATGTGATACAAATGATAATATTGACTTGAACTTGAACACTATCTTGGATCAGCAGCAGAGAGAGCGAGAGACAAAGGAACAACATATCTTTGTATCAACCTTGTTATTTCCACTTTTGAGACACTTACTGTAACTACACTAAACATGAATTTAATAACAGTAATTCTGGAACCTGCCCCCATTTAAATTCAATAACTAATTATGAGTAATATGGCTGCACACATGTTCAGTTTTAACTCCGCTGTGTCCCTTTGTCAATAATTCCCTGCCTTCCAAAAACCATTAAATCACAATTAGGTTACCTTCAACACAGCTTTCCTTGTATTTTTTGTTGTAATACTGTAGTACTTTAATACGGAAGCGTATTGCTGCCACCTGGAGAAATTTTTTTGGGGGGGCTTATGTAGTAATAATGTGGATACGTATCACGTTATTACTTGATACGTATCAAGTAATAACGTGATACGTATCAAGTAATTACTTGATACGTATCAAGTAATAACGTGATACGTATCAAGTAATTACGTGATACGTATCACGTTATTACTTGATACGTATCAAGTAATTACTTGATACGTATCAAGTAATAACGTGATACGTATCAAGTAATAACGTGATACGTATCAAGTAATTACTTGATACGTATCAAGTAATTACTTGATACGTATCACGTTATTACTTGATACGTATCAAGTAATTACTTGATAATATCAAGTAATTACTTGATACGTATCACGTAATTACTTGATACGTATCACGTTATTACTTGATACGTATCAAGTAATAACGTGATATTATCACGTAATTACGTGATACGTAACAAGTAATTACTTGATACGTATCACATTATTACTACATAAGCCCCCCAAAAAAATTTTCTCCAGGTGGCAGCAATACGCTTCCGTACTTTAAAATGACAACTGTTTGCATTTAAACTTTTAACAGATTATGTAACATCTCAAGTTTTCAAACCTTTAAAGTTGCACTATGTAACTTTGTAATGCAGTCTGTAACTTTTCTAACAATATATTTTTAACATATTTCTTCACTCTGTCACTATCTACTGACAGACTGATGTTAGACAAAGTAATCTCTGAAAAAAACTATAGTCCCCTTGCTTCTCTATCAGCATTTATAAAAACACTAAAAACACAGAGTGACCCGTCCTTAACCAGCCAATAAAAACAGAGTTTGTAACCAGCCAATAAAAACAGAGTTTGTAACCAGCCAATAAAAACAGAGCTTGAATTTGAATCAGCCAATAAAAACAGAGCTTGAATTTGAATTTCAGCAGAGCAAGGGGGAGCAGAGCCATATATGGCTCTGAGGGGGAGGGATCAGAATGCTTTGCCTGTTGAAAATATTTCTAAGTTCTGCGCTCTACAGAAAGTTACACATAGCACCTTTAATATTTGTATTTCCATTTATAAATGTATTTTGAAATAGATCTGTCCAATATTTTTACTCAAGTTGTACTAATACCTGAAGACAACTATAAAATGTCATAACTGAGTGCTAATACTGTTCCTGTATCTAAGTCAGGGGTGTCAAACGTACGGCCCGTGGGCCGAAACCGGCCCGCCAGGGGGTTTATTCCGCCCGATGATACCGGTAAATTTGAATTATATATATAAAAAAAAAAGAATAAACTTTATTTTCTTTAAACTCTGCAGTTCCTATGTTGACCGCTATAGAGGCGCTGTGTTTCAGTAAATTTAGATGGGTTTGATGTATTTTAACATGCAGGGAAGTGTTTCTAAGTTCCACAAAACTGTTTGGTGACTAAATGTTTTAAAACATTGTACAATCACTGTGATCAGTTTTTTTAATGTACTTAAATAAATGTTAAACTGAGTAAAAGTGTAAAAGGACAATTAATTTAATGTAAAGATTTTTATAATTTACTTCTTCTTTGCACTAATACAGTACAAAGAAAAAGTGGACTTACTGTTCGTTCTATGTAATTTTGGAATGAGTTTACTGGTCTGGCCCCCTTGAGATCAGATTAAGCTGTATGCGGCCCCCAGGTCAAGACGAGTTTGACACCCCTGATTTAAGTGAAATGACTGTCTTAGGTTTCTGATCTGTTGTGTTTGTCCACCTTGATGTTGGACATGAAATCACTTTCATCCAGGTGGTGGAGGGTTGATGCGAGGGAGGGCCGAGGACTAATCTCAGGAGCGCTGAGTTCACTACTGACATGCAGCAGCATGACTGATCCTCACTATCTCGCTCTCTGCGTAACACTTGATATAGAATTGTTTATCAGGTCAGCACTCTCCTGTCTACTTTGTGCAAGCTTCATTATAGCCTTAGCTATGGTAGGGAGACGACATCTTCGCCTTGTTTCCTGCACTGCTACCTGCTCGTTGTCCCAGTAGAGATGTGTCTGGGCTCAAGCGATTTATCACACTTTCAGGAGCTCCTAGCTAAAAAAAAAAAAAAAAAAAACAGCATCTTCCTCTGTATATAGGAGATAGGTGCTGCATGAATCAGAGAAAATGTTACAAAATGTCTCTGCAACTATCCGGATGGCCATCGTCTTACCTCTGGGCTGGATATGTAGCATACAAGCACACATTTAAGCTCAGGCAACACCACTCTTTCCTTTCAGATGAAGTGATTGTGCTTAAGTTTTCCACCCCCCATCTTTTGAAACCACCCAAGGCCAAGCTTCGGCTCGTGTTTTCATGGACGATAAAAGCATAGAGCTTTGTCTGTGACAGTATAATCTGACAAGTGTGTTTGGGGAGGGTTTATCTCTCTCACGTCAGGGAGAACAACCTTAGCTGGAGTGTTTTGGTTGAGCAAGAGTGCTTACAGCTCTCAGACACACCCGTTCTTCATCGCCCCCGTTTAGGTTGTCATAATCACGTTTAACACTAAATAAGTCCGCACTCCAAACAGATCTGTCCCACAGTTATGTGTGCATCCATAAACAACCTTGTTTGAATTGATTCGGCTTTCACAACCCCCAAGTTGTGACAAAAACACTTTCCTGAGTGATGAAGCTTTGAAAACGATTTTTATCAAGTGCAAGGATTATAACACTTAATCATAATATACCGTAAGCCAATAAACATTTCATGCTTATTTAACAAAATAACACAGGTTTGGCAGATTAGCACCTAAGCTTTGCTAATACAAAGGTAAACAAGTGAAAGTTATTTTATTTCAATAAACATTTTTGCAGCAAGGTATGTCTCATTACACCATGTTCTTTTCCCCAAATGTCTTAACTGTCTCCTTACATCTCTGTGACTCTAACTCTGGATATTCCTCTGTCTACTGTCCCTGTTTGTCTTGCTTTGCTAACTACCGTAATTTCCAGACTATTGAGCGCACCTGAATATAAGCCATGTCCATAAAAAATAAATAAATAAATAAATTTGTACACAAATTGGCCACACTTGTGCGGGCCAAGCTGCCGGTGTCCATGTTGTAACATGAGATGTTTACGCAGAAAGAAATTAAACTTTTAATTAAATATGTACCAGTAACATACACAAATACATATGGTACATTAAATGTTTTTTTTTCTGAATAGTGCCTGTAACATGGCTGGTAAAAATATAAAATAAAAAATACATTAGCATCAGGAAGTCATTGATCCCTATCTTAGATCAAGTCTGTACCGCTTGTGTTATACAGGTACAGGTAATCCCCGACTTACGAGCGCATTGACATACAAGGTTCCGGACTTACGAGATCACTAACGAACAGTAAATTTGTAAAAAAACATACAGAAAATACAGCACTTTTATGTATTTTTAGATGAAAGTGTGTTAGCTAACTGTTTGGAAACAAGTTTCTGAGCATGTTTATGAACTAGTATGAACTTTCGTGATGAAAAACGAGTGTTCGTAGTAGCGCTAGCAGAAATTTTCCAACTTACGACCGAAAAGCTGGACTTACGAGCAACACGTGTTTCGGGTTCCGACATACGAGATTTCGTGTTACGAGATAGTCGTAGGAACGGAACTCGCTCGTAAGTCGGGGATTACCTGTACTCTCATTGAGTCACAAGGACCCACCCCCCATGAGAGACGTGTATTGGGCAGCTATGTGAGTGCCCGGGTGTGACGAGGCTAAATGTTTTGACTGCATGAAGCTCGTTAGCCCGTCAAAAAAAAAACATAAATTAGCCACAGGGTTCAAAGCATGCGAAAAAAAAGCAACGGCTTATAGTCCGGAAATTACGTTATTTATTAGCTGTGTAGGTGTTGCCTTACCTTACCACTGTCTCTGCACATGGTGAAAATTAGTAAAGGAAGCCAAGAGCCCAGCAAGACATGGCTGAGGCCTTGACATGGTCCTGGCTTCAGGGTGGGGCGCTGCTTGTCAGAGGCCTCTCTGTGAGGACTGTCCATCTTAAGGAACCTATTTGTTTATCCCTGTGTGCAGTCCAACTTTAGATCCTAGGCCCCGCTGCTCTCTGCGCACCAGGGACCTGAGCTGTTGCTGCTAGCAACAGATAAAAATTGCTGTTAACCACAGCAGGTCCCACAACACATCAATCAAAAGGTCTGCAGATAAAGGCTGCAGGCTTCTGGGGCCTTGGCTGAATGGCACGACTGAAAATCCTTTTCCAGTGGCTGAGCACACAGAGCACATGATAGAAGCCTGCTATCACTCAGAGCTGAGGAGGGAAACTTTTTTAGCCATGCCGCTCAGATTTTGTTCTAATGGAAATGCATTAGAACAGCACTAAACTCAAATGGGACTGCAGGGCAAGACATTTGAATAAAAAGCCAGGTCTGAAGTAATGACTGAGCCTCGAAAAACAGCCAAAGAAGCCTGCTCTGACATAGTTCACTTCATCTAAATGAACTCTTAATTGATTTTTTGACTTTGCTTTTCTCCTAAGACTGCTTAAAAGCTGTGACATTTAGCTTGAAGGCATTCACATACCTCATTTTTATGATGAAATTGAGATCAACAGATAGAAATTGGTGTGCTTTGTAATGCGTTGCCCTAAACAGATATTAGTACAAATGTTGTCTTTTCTTCCCACTAGAGGTGACTTCGGTGGTGCAGCCTAACCTACTTTAGTCTAATTATACCACCCTTAAAGCAAGTGCATGATGATGACTTTGGGAGATAGAAAAAAGAACAATAAGGGCCTTTTCTCATATTAATTCCACTTAATGTATTCCCTTACAAAGCTCTTTGCTATCACCCGTGTTGAAGTTAGTGCAAATGAAATGCATGCTCTCATGGGTAGAAGCCTTACTTTTATACCCATAAGCCCACCCTTGATTATTATCGTTCTTCGTTTGTCCTGAATGCACCATCCCCTAACTCACATTTGCTCCACTTTAAACAAATAGGCCTATAATGTAACAATCAAAGCGTGCTCTGAGGATTTGTTTACCACAGGCTTTCTCACCATTAAGTTTCACGGACACTGTAGACAAATAAAGTGGTAATTCCACTTTATCATATGTTACATATACCACAATCAAGCTGCAATTACATGCTCCTTCCATTTGTAAGAGCTCCCAGTGCTGACATGGATGTTTTAATGAGGGCTGTAATGAACGCTCAGGGTGTTTGGCAAGTCTCTGAGATGTTGCCGGGGCTTTTATAGCTCCCCATTATAACGTACAATTTGCATCAGCAAATTACAATCCTCCATATCATTATCCTTCACCAAGGCCTGATCATAAATTAGAGCTCCAATTACAAACATCTATCTGGGAATGGAGAATGAATAAAATGGCAGCCCCCCAGAAGCAGACAGACGGGAGAGAAAGTCTCCTGTGGACTGTGGGATGAGACGTCCATGGAGGTGTGATATTGTCATAACCCATCCTTATGGGGAACTCATGCTTCCAAATGGAATGGACTATTTTACTAAGAGGGAAGAATGCCTGCACCTTGCAAATCCAAATACCATATAACATGGTGCCATAAACATGAAAGTATTTTTAATTGCTGCTGTCCATGTGAAAAAACCCAACTCCCACAGATTTCAGAAGCTGACTGTTTTACACGTCTCATTCAGAAGTGCTTGTCCAATCAGCAAGGAAGAGAGGAGAAGCCTTGTCTAGTGTCTAAATTCAAAATAAAATGTGTCTCTGTCATTTCCAATAATTTTCTCCCCTCTTCCATTCAACTTGATTACATACAAAATGGCACACAATACATTATAGATATTTATAATACAGCAGCTTATACATTTTTTATCATAAGCACAACATTTGTTTAATTAAAGCCTTTAACAATTTCCAGTGTCCCCCAAGAAATTTAGACGATGCCATTTCTGCTTGAATATAATCTAACAGAGCAAGTTACCGTAATTGCCAGTCTATAGAACGCACCTGACTGTAAGCCACACATATACAATTTAAAATAAAACACAATTTTGTACATAAATTAGATGTGCTGGTGCATACGTTGCGGGTGTCCACAATTTAATATCAGAAACTGTACACGGCTCTTGGTACAATGTGCAGCTTTTGCTGTAGTACAAGACTCAACCACCAGATGGCATTTCATAGACTTTGGTTTGCCTTCAACACACAAACAGAAGGCTGATTCCACAGGACTTCAGGATGAGAACCTCACTCTCTGAGTCTTGGTTACCGGTAATCTACTATGGTAAATAACCATTCAACCTACATAATGAACATAAAAACTAGTCTAAAGCCTCCAGTATACTCGCGCATCCTGTCAGCCGTGCGGAAACTGTGCACCATCCGCAGAGGGTTCAGAGTTCATACTCAAGCGTCCACCATGAGTGGCTGTTGTCAGCTCCACAGACGAGGGGCGTTTACCTTCAGGACAAATTGAGGTTGCAGATTGGTCATTTGCTGGCACGCCTACTGGATTGATTGACAGGCCGCAAAAAAAAACGAGAGCTGGCAGCCACAGCCGCAGTGGTGTTCTGTGTTTATATGTTATTAAAAAGTCAATTTAATAATGTTATTTATCTAAGGAGCCAGCACCTTTTCAAACAGGAAATCTGATTAATGCATGTCTATCTTGGGGGTGTGTTCTCGTAACTCATTGAGAGTACCGTCATTCCCTGATTTTTTTTTATGAAAGCACAATCCATGGGGTACTTTCGGGTCCCACGGATCGCCGTCGTTTATGAATAAAAACTGTCTTAATTTACTTAGAAAAGTACCGTATTCTCCGGTGTATTATACGCTGTATTTTTGCTCATTTGAATGTCCAACGTATTAAACACCGAAGAGTATTATTTATGGATTTTTTCCCATATTTTTAGACCCATTTTTCGCTCTGATTCGCCGTTTTACATTTTGGGCAAAAATGGTGCAGTACCAGTTTCGGCCGCTATGGGCGCTCTGGGCAGCAGCAGAGGACTCAGAGAGCGAAGAGGAAGAGGGCCACTTCCAGACGTTTCTAGCTGCTCAGCGAGGTGTACTTGCATGTGTCCGAAAAAAGCCTCCTTTGGTCGGACTGACTCTGTCGCTGCTCGCCCTGGCTGTGGATGTAGCTGTTTTTGTTAGCAAGATACCGTAAACCACACCGCGGATTTTTAAATCCAGCTGATTTCACATTTGGTTGAGCTCAGGGGGACTGTCTGCTATAAAGTCAGGTAAGAAATATTTTTTTAAGCGTTTATTTACCGGTAGCTAAATTTAAAGAAACAAAGCGTCCGGTCCGACCCGGACCGCCTGCCTAAAATTCGGCGAACTTTTTTTTTTTATCCAGCTGATTTGAACATTTCGTTAAACTCAGGAGCACGTCTTCTATAAAGTCAGCTAAGAAATATATTTTTTCTCGCAAAAAAATAATTGTTTTTACCGTGTTTCCTTGTGAAGTTCTTCGTACTGGCTTGCTTCTGTCGCCGCCATCTTGATCAGGACAAAGCTGACGCGTCGCGTGGCGATGACGCGTATTAAACACCGAGGCGTATTGTGTACAATTTTTTCTTGTTTATTGTTAATAATTTGACAAAGCGTATTAAACACCCGAGCGTATTTTCCTCCGGTGTTTACGGTACATGCTTTATCTCTGCCGGTCTTCATGCTAAGGCAATATGCAATGCATTAGACCTGACCCTCAGCCTGGGCTGATGAGAAAAACTCTGTGAGATACAGAATTAATTATTTCCGTGATGAAACAGCGCCGCTCAGTGGTGGAGCTGCATGTCATTTTACTACTTTAGCTCTACTTGTCATCAAAACCTAACTCCACCCACCCACCCTCCATCCTCACCGACTGTCTCAACGAGCTAAATCACTGGTTTTCTAACAATTTCCTTCAACTAAACAGTAACAAAACAGAAGTCATTCTCGTCGGTACCAAAAACTCTATTTCAAAATCAGAACATCTTCTCGTCCCCCTTAACAACTCTCTGCTATCCCCCTCCCCTCAGGTCAAGAGCCTCGGTGTCATCCTCGACACCACTCTTTCCTTCACTTCACACATCAACAATATTACTCGGTCTGCCTATTTCCACCTCCGTAATATTAACCGTCTCCGTCCTTCTCTCACACCCCGCTCCACAGCCATCCTGGTGCACAGTCTTGTGACTTCCCGTATCGATTACTGCAACTCCCTTCTCTACGGCCTCCCCAACAAATCTCTCCACAAGTTACAGATGGTCCAGAACTCAGCTGCCCGTGTCATCACTCAAACCTCCTACTATAACCACATCACTCCTGTCCTGCAGCAGCTCCACTGGCTCCCGGTTAAATCACGCATCATCTTCAAAATTCTACTTCTCACGTTCAAAGCTATCCACAACCTTGCCCCTCCTTATCTATCTGACCTCCTACAAATCTCCATCCCATCACGCTCTCTCAGGTCCTCCTCTTCACTACAACTCCATGTACCCTCTGCCCGCCTCTCCACCATGGGGAGCAGGGCCTTCACCTGCTCTGCCCCTCACCTCTGGAACGCTCTACCGCCCGACCTTCGAAACACCACCTCCCTTTCTCTGTTCAAGACTGCCCTGAAAACACATCTCTTTAGACTAGCTTATCATTAACTTTACTAAATGTATTTTTATCTTCCATTTTATATCCTTTATGTATTTTATATTTCAATTTGTCGCTGATAATGTTTGCTCTGTATTCACTGTGTTGGTTTGTTAAGTGTCCTTGGGTGTCCTGAAAGGCGCTTTTAAATAAAATGGTTATTATTATTATTATTATTATTATTATGATTATTATTATTATTATTAGTAGTAGTATTATTATTTTAAACATGACATAACTATGGCAATGATTGCAATGGAAATACAAGTGGCGTAAATTAGCAGCATGAAAATCGACGGCGATAGAGCACATACTTTTCTAAGTAAATTAAGACAGTTCTTATCCATAAACAGAATTATACTAGTACATTTTCCTTAATCTTGCCTATTCAACGGTGATCCATGCGACCCGGAAGTATTCCTTTTAGCGCATGCACAAATGAGCTACACTACGGATCGTGCTTCCGTAACCGACCGGTGAATCACAAGTATGGCACTTCACTGGGCATTAGGGTGACTTCTGGTCACATGGCCACAGAGTGGGATTATGGGTATTTAGTTGCAAATTGGAACCATGAGCGAAAGGTACCTGTCATGAATACCTGTGGCATTCACTCTGTGTGCATGACAGAAACCTGCCCCCAAGAGGGGTGGGTATTGGGCAGCTGTATGTGCACCCAGGTGTATCAATGGAAAATGTTATTTGGCAGCAGGAAGCTCAGTAGCCTGTCAAATTAAAATATAAAAATGGAATGTTTCAATTTAAAATGCATATATTAGTCTCTCCAGTGTATAAACTGTGGAGTCCAAAGTGTGAGGAAAAAGTTACGGTTTTTACACCAAAAATTAAGGTACTGATATTTCCATCAACAGGTATAATGGTTCCTCTTGATAATACACATCCTTTCCCCTGTATGATAAGAAGACTGTCACCTGCCATTCTTCCAGTCTTGAACAGTTGTAGGAGAAACAAGCGGCAGTGTGCCTGCGATGGCTGTGTTGCTGTAATGTGCAACCTGTGGCCAAATGCTCCATGGAGAGGCAGAACAAAAGGCATGAACCAACAGATCGCTGCAAGCGCCAAGCACAACCCACCTCTGCAGATGAGACAAATTGCCTGCAGGCCTTTTGCAAACCCACCAGAGCTCCACAACGCTGCACAAACATAGTCTGAAATGAAGAAGAGCCAGAGGCAAGCCCATTCCTTTAGCAGAGCTAAACGTGTGTCTTTTCCGTTGTTTCGGTGAATTTTTAGCATGGGGTTATGATGGTACAGAGAAATAAAACGCTCTGCCATTTTCAGTAACATATTTGAGGAAGTGGATTTCTCCTCTGCTTTTCTCTTCTCTCCCTACATTTTTACATCTACTGCAACATTTAGACTAATTTGAAGTATTTTTCAAACTAATCTTGTAGCTTTTAGAGGGTATCAAAAAAGGCGTTCAATACAGGATCAACTGGACTTTATTTGTTGCAGAAAACGTTTCGACTTCTGTCCAGAAGTCTTTTTCAATTCAAGTCTTTTAGAGGGTAGCAGATCATGTTTAATTCATGATTTGTTTAACATTTGTATGAATTTTATGAATGCATATTTGCTTTTTGGCCCACAGAGTGACTTCAGACCCTCGTTTAGATTTGAGAGGTCAAGTGAAACGATGAAGCGTTACTTTGTGTTTGCAAACACCGCCTGGTAATGATTACTTCTAATTTGACTTTAAATCTATGTCGGTTCACCTCCCACCTTTCTTGCTGCTTCATATCATTTGTATTAGAAATAAAAGTTGAACTAAGTAGGTCATGTTCTGCCACTCTTCTAGTCATTCAAAGAGGAAGAACGTGAGTTTCCTCCATCGAAACTCCCCGATCTTTGCTCCTAGAATTATGGATTTTTAACGCGCTCCATAACCTGGCATGTGGTTTTTCTCTCTCTTTTTTTTGTGATTTCTCTTTTCAGCACCTTTGTTACTTTGGTTTTCTTGTTTCTGACAGTACACAAGCAACACCTACCTACACCACCTCAACTGCACCACACACAAATGCAGCACAGCCCCTCCTTTTCCTCTGCACCTCTTTCTGTCTCTCAGTGGAGAAAGTGTCTGACAGTAACAGCAGGTAAGGCATACGATTACAGGAGAAGCAGGAGCAATTATACCGCCGGCTGATGCTGCTATGTTTATGAGGAGAGTGGCTGTTAATGGCAGTGTTGTGGTTTCTCCAGAGTCCGGAGCACAGCTCAGGGAAACCTGCTATTTTTGTTCCTGTCACATAGACACATGTTGTTGTTGTTGTCTGTCAGCCGATCTGATTTTTGATCTTCCTTTGCGCTCTTCTGCACCCTGCCAACACTGACATCTTTTAGTTTAGGCTGACATGCCTCTCTGTTACCCTGCCTTTGCTGTGGCACTAAGTAGACTTTTATAGGCTCAGCTAACATTTGGCTGCTGCTGGAATTGCCAACAAAATAATGTCTCTTAAGATCAGCTGAGCTTGGTAAAGAAAATTCGTAAACACATATTGACACTCACACACACAAATACACACTAGTGTTAGCTGCTGCAGGTCTGTCAACAGGGTTTTGGCGAGTTTGCCACTTCCCCCCTGTCTCCTACGTGCTTTCACACATGGCAGGCAGATTGCAGCGATTGCAGAGCAGTTTGTGTTTAGATAAAGGAGCTTAATCATAATTGCCCGGTGTTTCCAGTGTCATACATGGGCCCTCTCCCAGTTGCTGTTCTCCTTGGCCGATGTTTGTCTTACAGCGAGGGATTTTACCTCTTTTAAAGATGCACAACAAACGCGTTTCAGAACAATATTTTTAACTGCGCCAAAATTTTGACATGGTGCGAGTAACAGTAAAATTATTATACCAATAAATGCCTTGTGCTGCCTGTTTTCATATCTTCTGCGTGTTGTTTGCCTGTATGTAAATTATACTGTATATTGCCAGATGGGGCTAAGAAGCAATTGAATTTCTCCAAGGGGTCCACATGTTGAGGCAAAATGCCTGTTTAACTATCTGACTGGTGTCTAACAACATGCTACATTACTGCATGCTGGTGAAGATTCTCAGTAATCCAGGACATGATAAAATCAGAAAGTGTTCAATACAAAAACAACTGGACTTTATTTGTAACAGAAAACGTTTCGGACTCTATCCAGAGGGCTTTCTCAATTCAAAGACTCAATTCACAGCCTGCTCTTTGAATTGAGAAAGCCCTCTGGATAGAGTCCGAAACGTTTCCTGTTACAAATAAAGTCCAGTTGTTTTTGTATTGAACGCTTTTTCTGATGCTACATTACTGCATTAGGAAAGATTTGATTATTTTTTTCGTTTGTTTTTAAAGTATTACTGAAGGACTGAATGAAAGGCCCAAAGTGGAATTATGAAACTGTACCAACACTCATATGAACTTGTTTTAGGTTACAGTAGTCCCTCACTACTTCGTGGTTCGTCTATTGCTGGTTCGCTATATCGCCGATTTTCTTTATTTTTATTTTTTTTCCCTTTTATAGATGGCCTCCCTTCTCACCTCACAGCCATCCTCTCACACCGATATGAATTTTTTTTAACAGAGAGAAAAGAAAGATAGAAAGTAAGACAACAAAACAACAATTATCCACAAAAAGAGCACAAGGCAAACACACCCAACCTCCGTCCACAATCCTGCAAAGCACATGACAGAACACAGCAACGAAACATACATGCATAAAGACTAATAATATTCATGACCTTGCAGTAGATTTCCATAAATAAACATACCCATACCTACAAATATATATACAGTATACATACATATACATTCATATCACATATCCATCTACATATCTGCATATGATATCTACATATACATCCCTGCATCCATTTGTGTGTGGTTGTGAGCATGCATAAGTGAATAAGGTTCCTCCAATAGAACATTCAGTAGCGACCGTGAAGCATCAGAGATCCGCCCCCCCAAGGCCCGAGGCAGACGAAGGGGCGATCAAAGCCCAAGACCCCAAGAAGGACCCCGAGCCCAGAGTCCCCAGGGCCACCCGAACAGGACGAGCCACTCACCCACTCCCAATTTTCAAAATAAGATTGGACATGACACAATTGGCTGATTGATGGATGAGCCATGGGTTGTTTATTTAAAATAAATTATTTTAAATGATTTTGCACCATGTGTGAAGCCCACAAGTACAGGGGGAAGCCCCCTCCTGCAGCTGATCAGCTGATCTCCTTCTCTGCCAC
>JBBPBX010001549.1:16627-26994 GCA_038048925.1 Garcialebias charrua | reverse complement strand
ATGTCCTGTTGCTCTTTTCTTCTCTGCATTTTAAATTTAAATACTGTACTGTATTATTTTAAATAAACAATCCATGACGTATGGATTTATTTAAAATGTTGCAGTATTTAAATTTAAATTGTTTAAGGAGGGAGATTGGGGAGTAACGGGTGATGAGTGAGTGTTATTGCACACTGACACGTCATGACAAAGTTTACTGAACTTGAACCTTGACTACTGTTTCCATACTTTGCGGTTTTTCACTTATCGTGGGTGGGCGTGGTGCGATAAATGAGGGACTACTGTATTTACACCAAAAAAAAGCTAGTGAGAGTTAATGAATTGATTAGCATGCCACTTGTCATGCTTTGCTGCACCATTTTGTTTGTTTCACAGAAATATAAATTACTTTTCTGCTTTTTGTCAGTGTGATGCAATCAGCGTCCTAGAGAAGGATCATGACTACAGAGAGGAGCACTTTGATTTCATCCAGTCCCACATCAGGCGATTCTGCTTACAGTGTATCCTTTTCATGTGGTTTCAGTGCTTTGTTAGAGGAGTACTGTATTCATGTTTTTAATACAGACTGTTTAAATAAATGCGTCATTGAGTTTCTGTATGACCGTTTTATTGTCAGTCCGTGACTTCCTTCTTTCATTTGCACCTTTAACTGAGTTCAACAGATGGAGCTGGCCTGGTTTATTCTTCCGTCAAAGAGGAGAAGAACCTGGATCTGCTTTATAAATATATAGTACACAAGCTGTACGAGTTTCAGTTCACCTCACCTGCCTTAGTGGTGGAGAAAGACGCAGTGTTCATGTATGTAAAAGCTGTGCAAGTTCGCTTTTTGTCGTGACTGTTTTACGTTACGTTGGTGTCAATGCATGCTTGAATTTTCTTTTAATGTCACACGACAATTCCAATTTTCATGTGATTTTAAATTCGCTACAAAAATCTTGAAATCCTGTGTTCATTTCAACCACTACACATGAACACGCTTCTTCCTTTTTTAATTTTTTTAGTCCATCTGGATGGGATAATGAGAAGAAAATTGGGATTTTGCACGAAAACCTCACAAACGTTAGACCAGATGATCCATTTGAAGATTTTATCACGAAGCCTCCAGTGCGGAAGGTAAGGTAGAGCAAATTCTGGACAGATGATTTTTACAGAAGGTTGTGTCTTAAATCTTTATTTATGTGCTCCTCAGTTTGTTCATGACAAAGAGATCAACGCAGAGGACGAGCAAGTGTTCCTGATGAAGCAACAGGTAAAATGTATTCTTCTAAAATGACTCTGTGCTGTTTTTAATGTTGAACAGACTTTTAGTTATGTGGGAAATACTGCATTTGAAGTTATGTTGCTCATCGGCTTTTTGTGGATAAATAAATCTAATAAGGAAGCAAACAGTAGTTAATTTTCTCCCCTTCTCCTTTGTGTATCTTATACAGTATAGAATATGTAGGTTTTCAAAATAATATACTTGTAAATAAGTGTTTTTAAAAGTGTAAACTTGGATTAACCATAACAACTTTTTTCCACTCTGCAGTCTTTGTTAGCAAAGCAACCAGCAACGCCAACAAGAGGAGCAACAGTAAGTGTCTTAAATCCTTCACGGGTGGGATCTTTGTTGTTTTTCTTTTCTGGATTGGCGAACTAACCTGTTTTATGTTTCAGGAGTCTCCAGGACGGACAGCCTCGGCGTCCCCCAGGCCTGCGGGTCGAGCCGGACAACCAAGCGTAAACAGCGGTTCACCGATGGCTGCCGTCAAAAAGCCTGATCCCAACATGAAAGGTAAGGCCGTTTTTTTTTTTACGCTCTATCAGTGAGAGTCGAGAGATACTTAAAATCTCAGTTCTCCCTTGTCATAAGTGTAAACACTGCTGAGATTTTTTAAAGGTTAATCTACTACCCTCAAAAGTAAACAATATAATAATTTGTACAGTTTGACACACTCTGGTATAAATAGACCCATTGGCCTTTTTTATTCTTCAGTCACCCATGCCTGTTCACAATTAACTATTCTAATACAGTTTAAACATTCAGTCTGCAGTTTCTGTAGAACTGCAGCACTTAGAAAAAATTTCAACAGGCAAAGCATTCTGATCCTTCCCCCTCAAAGCCATATATGGCTCTGCTCTCCCATGGTCTGCTGAAATTCAAATTCAAGCTCTGTTTTTATTGGCTGATTCAAATTCAAGCTCTGTTTTTATTGGCTGGTTACAAACTCTGTTTTTATTGGCTGGTTAACGGCTGGTCACTTTTTCTTTTTAGAAATGCCTATTTACCACCTGGAGAAGCAAGGGGACAATATATATATATATTTTTTTCAGAGATTACCTCTCTAACATCAGTTTAGTGACAGAGTGAAGAAATATGTTAAAAATATATTGTTAGAAAAGTTACGTATAGTAGCTTTAATTCACTTCAGTGTATTTATATAGCTCTAAGTTACAACAGATGTGATCTCAGAGCACTAAGCAAATGCATTCGTATACATAAAAGTTAAATTAACATTATTTATCTAGTGTACTAAGCTAACTACCAAGGAGGAAGATGCAGTCACTAGCCGTGTTTCCATCAAGGTTTCTAGGTGCGCATTTTGAAGTATCGCAGCAGAAAAGCTTAATGGAAACGGCAAAATCCGTATTTACTTTCTCAAGTTCGCCAAAAAGTTTATACGCTCGCTTGAGGTGGTTTTTGGGATCTGCGAAAATGAGCAGATGCGCAAAACGACAGATGGAAACACATTTGCCGACTCGTGCTGCCGTAGCGAACATTCACGTCACGTGACTGATCAGCTGTTTCCGCTCCGGACAACATGTAACATCGCTAAAACTAGTTGGCATGACAGAATAAATACAACTCGCCCGATAGCAACACGTACCTGAAATATTCTCTCCATTTTGACGAGATGTGTGGCCGGGTTCTGTTTTCAACCGCTACTTCCTGTTTACTGTAGACATGCGCAGTGCTGACGTCTGACGTAATGACGCTGACGTCTGACGTAATGACGCTGTGCGCGGCTTGGAAGAAGCGCTTCAAGCCAGTAGATGGAAACACTTCTGATCTGCATTAATTTGTATTTACATATTTGCGAGGTAGCTCAAAATTCGAAATGAAAATGGATGGAAACACAGCTACTGCTATAGCTAGCTCACTGTAGTCCACAATTTATTTGTGTTCAGGGAGAATCAAAAAAGACGTTCAGTACAGAACAACTGGGCTTTATTTGTAGCAAACAAGACGTTTCGCTTCTCATCCGAGGAGCTTTATCAATTAGTGAGGAGACAGTGAGAGGGCGAAGTTATAACAGGATAAGCCATAGACACGCACCAACATATGTAAATTGGAAACTAACACCCCCACATACTTGGGATAACACGTACCTGTGACCCATTCAAAGTTCAGTGTGTGAAAACAGAGCTTACAGAAAACACACACACATCCTACTGTATGTAAATTGACAAGTCACACTTCACACATTGATAACAGGGACCTGTCAAAGTCTTTGTTGGTCTAATTCACAAACGAGGCTCCTCTGTTCTCATCAGGTGTGAGACGCCTGGGAACCAAACCCAAGGCCGCACCATAAGTTTTAGAAAGTTGAAATCTTAGACCTCCTCCTCGTCAGGGAGAATGCTCTCACAGTTAGATTACTTTTATGTGCACAAATTCTTCTTACTTTTATGTGTACAATTTCTTCTAAATGTTATCAGATTTATGTTTATTTAAATCAATAAATTATTGTTTAGTTTAATGGAAAATATAGAGTCCATAAATTTAACAAATATGTTGTGTATCGGCCATCAGCTGCCCTGACTAAAGATCTGCATCAGCTAAAGAAAAGTCATATCAGTCACCTGACTTGAGTAAAAATGAGCCATGAAATGCGAGTTTACTGATGTTTACACAAATGCAGTTGAGTTTGTGTTGACATTCTTATGTTTTTCACAAATTAATGTCACAGAAGTGAGGAACTTGGACAAGTTGAAGAAAATTAAAAGGTAGAAAATTAAGAAAAAGTTCAAACGCTTCACATAATAATAATAATAATAATGAATTCAATTTATAACGCACTTTTCATTAATGAAAATCTCAAAGTGCTACAAAGTGCAACAGAATTAAATGTCAATAAAACAAGTAATAAAACAAGTAAAATCAATAACAGTATCAACTAAGATCAAAAGTAGAATCATGAGGAGGTAGAGTATGCTCGGTTGAAAAGAAAGGTCTTCAAGCCGCTCTTAAAGTCAACCACAGACTGTGGGGCTCTCAGACAGTCAGGAAGAGAGTTCCACAGGTGGGGGGCAGCCACACTGAAAGCCCGGTCTCCCATGGTCCTTAATTTGGTTCTCGGAATGTGAAGGAGATTACTGTTCTGTGACCGCAGCGACCGGGTGGATGAGTATGGAATAAGAATATCCTTCAGATAATCTGGTGAAGCTCCATGTAAGCATTGATGTGTAATGAGAGCAGTTTTGTACTGAATTCTGTAGGTGACAGGAAGCCAATGAAGGTTATGGAGAATGGGTGTAATATGTTCAAATTTACGAACTCTCAACAAGATCCTTGCTGCACTGTTTTGAATATATTGAAGTTTCTGAAGGTTTTTGCCAGGGATTCCAATAAACAGGGAGTTGCAGTAGTCGAGCCTGGAGGAGACAAAAGCATGGACGAGCTTCTCAGCATCGGAAAAAGTTAGGGATGGGCGAAGTCTGGAGATGTTTCGAAGATGGAAGAAGCAAGTTTTAAACAGATGCTTAATGTGATTTTCAAATGTAAGATTGGAGTCCATTTTTATTCCAAGATTAGTAACAGAGGTGGAGAGGGGGATGACTTGTCCAGAAAAGGAAATTGTTGTTCACATGTATTGGACAGGAAAATAAATTTCCCATGTGTTGAACATAGTTCAAGCTCAAGAATCTTTATTATCCCCAAGGGGCAATTTGTTCACAGTCAGTAGAACACAAAACATCCGTACTAGGCAAAACATTAAAATAATACAGAAATCATCTCTGCTCAATGAGAAGCCTGATCACTACAGGGATGAATGAGTTTTTCAGTCTTTGTCCTACATCTGGGCAGCAGACCCCTGCGTCCAGATGGAAGCAACTTGAACTCACCATGGAGTGGTGATCAAGATCTGCCAGAATCTGCCTGACCTTGTTCACTGACCTCGCCTTGTGTAGGTCAGTGAGGTTCTGTAGGGCTCTTTAGCATACGGTACATAGGCAATATGCGGAGACAAGTTTGCAGGCGTTACACATGCCTCACAAGAACTTTAACTGTCATGTATTCCTCTGAAAATGAAGATTACATTTACTTAAAGTTACAAATACTGTAAGCAAAGCAACATCTGACTACAGTACACAGGACTGAGTCCCATCGCATAGTTATACCTTATTTTAGGTTCTTACAAGTTTTTTTTTTTTTTACAAATCTCTTATCAGAAATTAAAGTTTTCTGTGTTTGTGTCTACGGTACTTAAAACATTTAGCTGATACATGAGATTTACCTGACTAAATAAAGGTTGAATGAATGAATTTAAGGATTGTTATATTACAACTGAATACAGTACAGCTTTATGGAAATGGTGTTTAGCTTTTGTTTTCAACTTCACAAAATAAAAAAGCATTGGTCTGTTTTAGAAAAGAGAAGTGAGTGTAAACAACGTTGTTTCTGCCATTTAGTCTCCGTATGCATCTATTATGTGTGTAATTTGACATTTTAAAATAATATCTAAACGGTCTGTTTACGTTTGAATGGGAAGAGAACTAGCAGTGTGCTGGTTGATGGATGTTGTTAAATAAAATATGCCAAACCTGTAATTATAATACAGAAATGTGTTTTCTTCAGCGGGTGCTGCTAATGAGGGAGTGCTGGCCAACTTCTTCAACAGTCTGTTGAGTAAAAAGACGGGATCCCCAGGAAGTCCAGGATCTGGAGCCGTTGGAGCTGGAGTTCAAGGATCTGGCAAGAAAACAGGTACGACTCGTTGTTCCTGTGCTGACCGTCGGGCTGCTGAGGTTTACCGGTAGTTTCCTGTTAAAGTGTCGTACTCGCATATTAACCCATGTTCTTTCACAAAACATTCTGACCTTTAGACAGAAACGGTTTTTTAATATGTAGACGGCTAACATCAGGAAATGTATTTGAACGGTATTTTTCAAGACAGACGCCAATAAAACCATTACGATTTTTCAAACAGAGGAGAAAAGATAATATAATTTATTATAAGCAGCTCCGATGCTCCTAACTGAAAACACCTAGAGCAACTCTACAAGTTTCAGGATCACTTCTTATGTCTTCACTGCCACTCGTTCATGTTTTAGTCATCTAGACAGCGTTTCTGATGACTCAAACCAGTTTGCAACTGTTGATTGTGTTTTAAAGAGAAAATGTGCATGAAAGAAGGTAAAAAAACCCCCCCACAACTTTTACTTTTAAAGACTACATTGGCCAAATAAATTGATTATTTCAACTTAATGTAATAATACAGTATAGGACTTATTGGTCAGTTTACTGACTTACCTATATTTTAGAGAAGTTGGAGCAGACTTGATATGACCCAAATTAATTTGCGAGTTCACCCTTTTTCCGGTATTAAATTGCTTTGACTGTGACTAGACAAAATGTAATTTCACGAGAGACTTCAATTTATGTTGATTCACCAAAAGATGGACCTTTTATTGAAATAATCATAAAAGTACATTAAACATCCATCCATCCATCTTCTTCCGCTTATCCGGGGTCGGGTCGCGGGGGTAGCAGCCTAATGCCTGTTACCCACTGCCCCCTTTGTCGAGCGGCCGAAGCGGCCGGATAACACCGGTTTACATTCAAAGTCTATGGAGGAGACGCGTGGAGTCACGGCGAACAAGGAAGCGGCGCGATTCAAGTGATCGAAGCGGCGCGGGGGCAGCCTGCACACGCACGCGCGCGTCGCCGTCGAGCCGCCGACGTCCCAAATGTTGATCTCTGGCGGCTCGACGCATCCGGCAAACAGTCGGGAGAGCCTCGCTATCTGATTACACAACCACAACGGGACTTTTTTCGGACTTTTTAAACTCACCGGATCGAGCCTCCAGGAATTGGAACCAAACTCCGGTAAGAAACGTGGCATTTTTACAGTTGCTGCTGACAGGCTGCTGTCCTCTCCAGTGTAGATCACCCCAAACATAAAAAAAAGTTTTAATCTCATCGAAGACCGTCGGAGGTGCAGTTAAAACAACAACTGAACCCGGAAAACAAGCCAGAGACCCCTCCCTCTGCTACCCCCTAGTGTACGTCATCAGACGGTGTTCAGTGGTTCAGTGGGACCGTGACCAGCGGCCAAAAGGGGACGGCAGGCGCGTTTCGAGTTGTGCAGTGGGTAACCGGCATTAGTAGGGAGGCCCAGACTTCCCTCTCCCCAACCACTTGGAGCAGCTCCTCCGGTGGAATCCCAAGGCGTTCCCAGGCCAGCCGAGAAACATAGTCCCTCCAGCGCGTCCTGGGTCTTCCTCTGGGTCTCCTCCCAGTGGGACATGCCCGGAACACCTCACCAGGGAGGCGTCCAGGAGGCATCCTAACCAGATGCCCGAGCCACCTCAACTGGCTCCTCTCGAAACATTAAACATTTGTATCGATATTAGCTCTGATTTACTAACTACTTTGACAAGAATTCAAATTAAAAACAAACAGACAGTTAGGATCTAACTTACTGTTGGCACATTTACTTGAAGTTTACTGGCTTAGGGAAAATGAAGAAATAAGAGGAGAATATAGGATGAATGAAAGCTAAGTTTAAAGGAAGTTAATTATTTGGAAATGACAGGGTGGCACTTTCCCACCACGGGTTCAGCTGGACTTTTCACACGTTCAGAACACAATCAACGCCTCGTTACCTGTTGACGAACGTCTCTGGAGATAAGAGTTGAAGTTTTGTGGACACTAACGGACTGTGTTGTCCAGTTCACGTCCAAATGACTTCCGCGCGTGTGTGCTGATTCAGACGAGCGAAAGAGCGCTTCTCCCGGCAGGAACAGAGCCAGCTCCTGGCTGAGCTTTCAAAATAAAACTCCCAGAAAACAAATTCTTTCAGAAAATGAGTGAAGGAGGCACAGTAAGCTTTACTGTAACTCCGGCTGAGAACGTAGGTCTAATTGACACAATGACCAGAACGTTTCCAGCTTTTTCCAGAGGAGAAAACCAGTTGTTAGAAAGTTCTCCCCTTCGACACTAAAGTCAAAACGGAAGTAAGACTTTATATGGAGGGTGGAGTCTGCTCACCTCCTGAATGGCTTATTGGTTGGTTTAACAAAATAACGGATGGATATTTCATCCCATAGGCAGAAGGTCTCTGAAGGACAACAGGACAACTGTTTACATAAGCGGCCAGATGGACTGGCCCGTGAAGTGGAAAATTATGTCTAGCTTGAAAGACAAAACAGAGAAGGAAGTAACAGCTTTACCCTGACTCGTGCCTTAGATTCAGAGCACACTTGTAATGAAGAATAAACCAGCAGAAGGTCAAACTCATGCAAGTAACAGATCATCATTAAATGACAAAAATATACTGTTGATCAATTTTGAATTAACACACATTAAAGAGAAAGTTATTTCTGATTGATTGGTGTCCATTAATTCAAAATAATTATAACAAAATAGTGTCCACTTGTCTCCTTGAGAGCTTCAAGAAAGTGTAACACTCAGAGTTTCAGAGAGATGTGGAGAGGCCCACATCCTGTACGGACATGAGGGTGCTGTATCCCTACATTAATTTATTTAAATAAAACAAATTTTTATGTTTAGTTTTTTTTTTTTTTTTTTTTACTGAATCATTTGTTACAAAAACATTTACCAAAATATTATGATTGAACAAATATGCATGAAGTTTTATTGGGACATGTTAATAGGAACTCCCCCCGACCGAATCCAGTTGCCTCAGGAACTTCAGCTTGTCCTCTCTAAGCAGCTTTTACTAAAGTGCAAAGCTGCACTGTTCTTTTTAGCAGAGTAAAAGACTCCACCATTCTGGAGACAATATTCCATAAACATTTAAATTAATGGTTCGCTGCAGCATTTAAAAAAATTCAAACCTCAGAGCCGTGGCTGCATGTATATAAGCATTAAACTAGAAGGGGGCATTTGAGAGGCTGCAAACATTATTGCTGTCTGTAGTTTTATATCTGCAGCCTGAGTAAGATGCTTAAAGCAGGGAAATGAAAACATGTCTGCTAGGCCTATCATGACAAATCTATTAATCACATGATAAATGATAAGTATCGACCTCATTTTCATTTATCGACTATTGTTTCTTCTTGTCTCTTTCTACTGAAGACACTGGATGACAAAATTCTCAACTCCAGTGCTCTTCACTGACCCCTCCCTTTCTCTTTTCTCTTTAAAATCTGTTTTAACCATCCAAAATCATGTTTTTGGATGGTTAAAAGTAGCTAAGCTGAGAAGCTAAGCTAACAGGCCAACCTCCGGGAAAAAACCTCTGTCTTGTCGAAGCTCCAAAATTCACAGTTGAAACCCGTGCCTTTGTGTAAAAAGTTTTTCTTTGCAAAAAGAAGCTGAGAACTTGTTTACTGATTTTTTTAATTAAAAGTTTTGTGTGAAAAATGCTATGCTAAAGAGGTCAAACCACACCGAGCGTCCGCCATTTTGAGAACCAAAAAGAGACGGCCCATGCCTCGTCAAGGGGCCTCCCTCCCATTTTTCTCAAAGTGACACACTGCTCGTGCCCTCACTACCCATCCTTCGGTTCAAACAGTCTTATACTGCCATCCGGTGGTAAAAATAATTACTACATGCAAAACAAAACATTTCTTCTAACATTTTACAATAATGACTAATTATTGTCAAATTTCAAACAATATTATCGTTTATCGCAATAATTTCTGAGACAATTAATCCAGGCCTAATGTCTGAGGAGACTTGTGACAGGCCTGTATGCACTGACACCGCCCATCACAAGTGCCTGCATGGAAACTAACATCATTACTCCTCTGCTCTCTCAGCTTGTTTTTAACTACCGTACTTCAGATGTTTTGCACATATTTTACTTTTCTTTTTTTCTAGCATAACAAATCAAAGCTAAATGTTCCTAGTTGAAAAATACATTGCCTACTTCATCACTTTGCCTCAGAGCCTCTGATGTACTCTTTGTTTTAGCGCTGTAAACACATCAAAGGATAAACGCATGACTGTGTTACTTTACGTTCTGCATGTGCGTTAACCGTGGCAGCGAGTCGCCACAGCACAGGAACACTTCACCATCTAAACTAGGGATGGGGCCGATCCGATCCAGTATCGGTATCGGTATCCGATACCAGCATAATTTACGTATCGGATTTTTCGATCCAACCTGCCGATATTGCCGATACTTGATGTATGT